>JARUPW010000026.1:1970919-2002995 GCA_029817735.1 Melastoma sanguineum
GAGAGATACAGGCCGGGTAATCAGTAAAAGAATAACAAAAGTGGTGATTATCTAGGTAATATTCTAGTTGACAGGTCACAATTCTCAAAAAGTAATAGCAAGACAGGATTACAGAACGAAGCCTAACAACAACAACCAGTAATAGACCATTTCATTATATGGCCAGCTTCTACATAGATACAAAAGTGTGCCGAGATGCAACAGTGCAGACTTCCACAAATCTCAACCCATTGTTGCTTAATTTTCTATTTCACACCGTCTAACAGAGGTGACCAAAAACGCGATCGAGTTGGCATTGCCTCTGCAAGTTTCATCAATAATAAGGATTCACTGTCCCTCAGGTATCAGATAATTTCCTCATGAATTAGACCGGCTAAATCAATTGCCCGGAGCCCGGAGGACTCGGTCGCTAACCATGAACCCAACGCAGAGGATATCTCCGAGGATAATGATCCGAAACCACTTTCGCACTAAGAACCGCCGATCATTGCAGTCCAATGCAAGTTCCAAAACTAGTCAAGGATAAGGATGCGAAGTTTGACAAAGGAAACAAGAATCTCGAACAGGACCTGTTTTCATATTCTGAATGCCGTGACATATTCTGGAACTGTCTTCTGCCAGCTCTTCCGAGGCCTGTTTGCATTACACAATGAATGAGTTCGGTGCTTATTGTAAATCCTCAAGCAAGAGGGATCTGACTCAACCCTAAAGCCTACATCTTTGCAAATGTCCAATCCCACCTTGATGGTATGGTTTAGATACAATTAATCCGGGCATATTACAGTTGGGATTTCACAACTGATTGTCCTTGTGAACACATGAACCAGCTGAAGTGCAGCTGCTGCCGATGGCATCAAGCATGCTGGAGAAAATTAATAGTTTTTGCTAGTGGAAACCATTTCCAAATGTACGATCTCGGTAAATTTGTTCTTCTGCCAGCTGTCCCTGGTGGTTTTGTGAACAAGCGAAGAGCCTTCAAGTTTCCGACTAACCACCCGCACTCGGAGGCGAAATCACCCAGTGATGTCGACAGGGCCAATGAGGCAAGTGCGTGATCTGTAGACGCTCTTACCCCTGCCTTGAGACTACGCTAGTAAGCGAAATTGAGACCTAAGAGGTAAAGTGGCCTCTCTTGTCTCCTGCTTACCCAGGGGGGGCGGCTTCCCACTTAAATGTTGGGAAAGTCCATCTGATAGTCAAAGAAACTGATAACGGGGAGGCAAGAATATGATGATTCCTAAACAGACAACGAATGGGGAACGTCACTGGTAGGGTGCGGACTGGAAGTGACGCTCGGTAGGACGGAAGGTGTGTGGGTGGCGGGGCTGAACTGACATGAAAAAAAGGTTGAGATCAACCTTCACCGGATAACAGAGTGCAACCACCCGTGAAAGAACTCCGGGTGAACTCGTTTGGCCGTGGATAAGATACACACCACGGAACAAAAGACGGAGGGCGAGCACACACGGAGGATACAGATACACTCACTGCATCCGCACGTTGGAAATCCACGCAAATGGAAGAATGAGGTTTGAGGAAAATCCACTGCACTTCGGATAAAAGACACTACGGTCTATAAGGGGTTATAAATTTTGATACCGAAAAACTGATGTCCAAATGAGTACAAGGTGCCCATTATAGCTAGGAACACCTGACGAAGAACTTAAATGCACGAAATGAACCTACGGCTAGGTGCATGCACAGCAAGATTCATAGACGACCGATAAATGGCTTATTGGAATGCAACAAAAGTAAATGCAACATGAATGCAATGCATGAATGAGGAATGCGAAGTGCATTCAGCTTCTTGGAGGCTCTTCATCTTCGAGACTCTGCTTGAGAGCGTCGTTGCCTCCAGTCGCGATAGAGTCCAAGTCGCACCTCCTTAGTACGCACACGTCAAGTCGACGTCAAGTCGCAAGTCGCACGCCGTCAAGTCGACGTCAAGAACGCAAAGTCGCACTCGCACGTCGACGTCAAGTCGCGAAGCGAGTAAAGTGACCTCTCTGCCTGCGCGCGACGGGAAAGTTGTCGTCCGCTTGTATCATCCTCCCCCTTTTGAAAGATTTGTCCTCAACTCTCGTGTCGTCATCCTCCAGAATGCATGAGATCCTGGTACGTGATATGTGGCCCGAAACTCCATATGTCACCTGGAAGATCAATTTGTAGGGCGTTGTCGTTTGATGGCCTCGAACGATCTCTGAATGGTCCTTCTGCTGCGCATTAGCTTTCTTCTCTTGCCTGGGAATGCGATCCTGCGCAATAATGAATCCAAACTAGTCCTCCTGCTGAAATGTCTCACTCTTCTTTCCGCGATTGGCTTCTTTCCGTGTAACGTTGATGCCTTCCGATCTGCGCCTCAAGAGTCTCTCATGGAGCAATCGCATCTCCTAACGCGCTCCTCAGCATCTCGGCACACTGATCTCGATATCGCTTCGCCAGGCAGTAGTTCAAAAGCAGGGACTAAAGATTGAGTCCGTAACAAATCAAAGCAATACACTTTCAGTTTTCTCCAAAATCCATGAGTAACTAAACACCCTTCAGGCAATACAAGCAGGCGGTAAAGTTCTCTAAATCTCTCACCAATCTCCTACCTTCCGATAAACCCAAAAAACACTCAGAAAACTAAGAAACCCAAAAATATTTGTCATGTCTTACTCTTCATGTTCATCACATCTGTGTTCCTGTTTATCATCTCTTTACTATTTCCCAGAATCCAAATCTGTTTTTACTGTTTATATCCTCTCTTCACCTTTGAGTCCTATCTTCTTAATGTCCTCAATTTCCCAGGCTTCATTTTCCCTGTCTATATTTGTATTTCTGTTATTCCCAGATTTCTACTATATAGGCATGTGATCCTTTAGTTTGACTCTCTATTTCCTCCAGTAAACCCTCAAATTTTTTTTTCTAGTGTTTTTTTACTATAACTAAGGATTTCTAGAGACTTCTCAGGATCAGGTAGGTCTGTAAAAGCTCTTCGAGTCATCCAGCCACTGGCTACGAGTCTTAAGCCACGAGCACTAATAGCTTGAAGAGTGGAAACCGATGAGGGCCTCCTAGGAGACTGTTAGTACATACCACTTTTCCCCCAGTGGAATTCTTCAACGGTCATTTTCGCCGTCTCCGATTGATTAGATTTGAGTTTGGAGCAACCCAGATGGAAGTGTCTCCCCGCTATCTTAAAAGAAATTGCCGTGGCTATTATCTTAAACTATTACATCCGAAGAAAAACCAAATGTATTTGTATGATCTTCATTGTCAACTGCTTTCGCATTTCCACAGACCCAGAAAAAGAATGGTAGGATCCCAAGTATCTTTGTCGAGAAAGGCCTGGACTAAGCTCCAGAAAACTTATAATATTACCGAAAATTTTTGGTCTGGTATACAACGCTTTTTATATTATAAATACATGTAAGATGGTTATTTTTGAATTTTTAAACTTCTTATAAGTTTGTCCTTTTCTCTTGTCTGTAAAATAATAAAAATATATTTGATTATTTCTACTAAAAATATTTTCATCTCTTAATTATTTCTTTTCAATTATAACATAACTTTAACTCTTTATCCATCAATGATTCCGTATTAATCTCTGTTCAAAAACTTCTTGCGAGCAGGTTTTTTATGAAGACATTTATGGACGTGCCCTGCGGATAACAAAGGACTGTATTCCCGTCAATCTATTCAAGATAACAAGTAGTCGAAAGATAATTTGGATTCTCGACAGATCAAAACCTCTCTAAGAACGGCTTCGACTCATGCAAACGTTACGGTCATCAGCACTCACCAGATTCGCTATCAATCTAATTTTAAACAGCATCGTGAGATATAAACGCTAACCGAGCGTCTAGTGAAAAGCGAGCAAAGTGATACAACACCGGTTCTCCTTTCGAAGTTATTTTTTGGCTTTAGAAATTGTTAAGGGCAATAATTAATCGATGGCTGCTTGCATTTTTGCACCAAAATCAAACTTTCATAAAATATTTTCTAAAAATATTCCATACGGCATTTAAGCATTATGAGGTTGAAAATCGATTTTTTACTATATCAAACAACTTCTTTCAAAACCCGAGCTCAAATAAATCGAACACGAAACCACAACGATAAAAGCTTCCCTTTTCTTTGTCATGCATGCGACTTAGTAATCCCTAATTCCCGAACCTTAATGAATTCTCTATAGTTTTTCTAACTGTGAAACTTTAAAGACCCTAAGTTAGTGGCGCCATCAAATACCGTTTTCCCAACTCTCAAAACATTTTCGTCGAGGGAGTAATTCATTTTTTAAATAGAACCAGAAACGGATCATCCCGTCGACACCTCGTTAGGCATTTCAAAGGAAAAGCAACCGGCCTGACCGCAAATTCCTGTTTCCATGAAATATCCATTCATCTCGATCATAGGCACGAATACGTATTAGCTTCCTCAGTTAGACAATAACCGTTTGATACAGCGGAAAGTAAATACAGAGTGGTTTTCAAAACCTTTCGAACATCACATCAAATAGCATTGAGCCCGTCTATCTTGCCCTCCTTGCCAACAGACCATCGATGAGGACAGTGGAAGGTGTAATAAACTGCTTTAATTCCCTGAGACCATTTCCTCGAACATGTCCTAACCTCGATCCATCGACTGCAAACACTCAAAGGCCTTGATTAAGATGCATATAGAATAAGGCATTGGCATAGAATGCCGTTGATACTCTCCTCCAACGAACGCCCTCGGTTCGTCACACTCTGCCTGACAGCATAGCCCATAAATCAGGTACTGTACGCACGTTGTTTGGTAGAGATGCCCTGCTGACCGTGTATCACTGCCTTCATAACTCCAAAGCTTTTCTCTACCTCTTCCTGACAGCATGAGCCCATGAATATGCAGCGACGTCCACGTTGTTTGGAAGAATGCCCTTCGACTGTTACCTCGCCAGTAACTTCCAAAGCTTTCGTCCGCTTTCTGCCTGCACAGACCATCGACACAGTTACTATATGAAGACAAAGTTTGAAGCTTGCAACCTCTTCCATGGATCGGAAACAGAGGAGAGCAATGGCAGGAATCCTATATCTTTTAGGTTACCAGCCGAGGATCGATAAAACAGTGCAATGCACTCACCTGTGGCTGTAGTCAGTGCCCGCGCGGCGCTCATGAACATAGGCAGATGATCATATTTCAGACTGCTGTAGTAGAAATCAACACCTTGATCAGTCCTGCTTTTGATTCCTGTCCACAAATTTCTACAGTGATTTCAGAGTAAATTGAAGCGATGCTTTTAGCTGGAATTTGGTTGAGATATTTCTTTTTTGCTTGGCATAGTGGTTGTGGTGGAGCGGACTGCCTTTTCGTCCCGAAACTGGATACCAAACAGGGCCTAACGTTCCTTCGGCGAACTCGGTACCGAATTTCTTTAGCGGTCAAACTCGGTGTTTCCAACACAAATTTTTGGGCATCGACGAATTTGAAAAATTATTACTTTATTTTGGAACGTAGCTTAGTGGTGGATGCCTAGCACTTTATTTCAGTTCTTCTTTTTAATTGGTTATTTACAAGATTAAAGTCACTCAAAATAAATTGTTTTTTCAAAACTAGCAATCTCAAGTGAACATGTTCTTAAGTTTTTTATCCATCTGAAATATAATCTTATAATATACTTTGGAACTACTTGAGCTCATGAAAAAAATAAGAGAAGGTATTGGTTAGTTGACAAAATTTTAGAATCCATGAAGAAGTAGAGTAATGTTCTTGGAAAGAAATTCGTGAAATATGATAAATAATTTCGAAATTTCGGAAATATCGACTTTCATAAAATCTAAATTCTACTTTCAAAAAAATTTCATTCGAATTTAAAAATAAATAAATAACAAAAGTGAATTTAGATGTTTCGTCGAATTATCATTATTTCTGAAACAAATTACCATATTTTATTAAGTTTTTTTCTACTCTAAAGCAGTGAAAGAATTATGTTCAAACATAAAGTCGTTTCGGCCACCCCCACGACGGCCTGGTCTTACCGCATCGACCCGCGTGGCGAAATCCCGTTGGTCGGAGCATGACTTTAGATAGAGTCCCAATATTTCATCTGACCCAGTATTTGTCGAAGCTTTATTGATGGTTATCGATGGAGAGAAAAATAATAATAATTGGGTGAACATTACCTTCATCGTCTCAATATATTTGGTGCAGTACCTTCGAGTCGAATTTTCATCGCAAATTCTGACTTCTAGATTAAAGTTTTGATGTTCGAGAAATGTCGATTCGATGCGATAAAATTAATGTGTTAATATGGTTGACAATAGATTTCGATGTAAACCGTCGGGCATATGATAGCACTTAGCAATCCAGTGAGAAAACGTTTATTATGAGATCGAAACTTTGTAATCGAAGTGTTGTATCACATTGTAAAATATGCAGTGCGAGGTTATCTGCATGTGTTATGGGCCTGCACTAATGGGCTTAAAAAATTTAGGCCCATTTCTCATAAGCCCAATTTGTGCAGGACTTGATAAAAGTGTTGATTTCACTACAGAAGGTCTGAAATATGAATCGTCTGCTGTGGCGCGCGTGCACTGAATACAGCCAAGGCGAGTGACTCGCACGGTTTATCGAGGTCCTCGTCTGAAACATAAAGATATAGGCCTTCCTGCCATTTGTTGGATCTCGACTAAGCGTTGAACAAGGCGAACACTAGTCTTTGAGCGGACTTCGAACTCCTAAGCTCGGAAGAAGAGGAAGTGAAACACTATCACTTGAAGCCAACACTCCACTACTTCAAATACTTGGATTCTTTGATGATTTTACAAATGAGGCTCCTCACCTCTATTTATACTAGTTGGCCTCCTCAATCTACGGCTAGGATTATTCCACATGTACGGTTAGGATTGATCCTCTAGAATTTTCTAAAAACTTCTCCAAGTTTCTAATATGTTCTAGAGTATTCTAAATTTATCCAGAAACTTACCAGAGTATTCTAGAACTTTCTAGTACCTTCGAGAACCTTTGAACTTACCAGATTATTCTAGAACTTTCTAGTACCTTCTATAACCTTTGAAAGTAGTTGTTGATCTTTAACACTCCCCCTCAACGACTACTTTCTCTTGTTATCATACCGAGTTGTACTCGAAATTCCTCGGGCGACGAGACGAGCCTTGTATCTCTCCTCTGAACCATCTGTGCGAGTATTCATCTTATAGAGCCACTTGCAGAGTGTGGGTCTTACCTCGCTAGGTTTTGGAACCAAATCCCAAGTTTGATTCTCCTCGAATGCTTTAATCTCTTCTCTCATCGCTTCTTGGCATACCTTGTCCTTCGACGCTTCTTTAAAGGTCGATGGCTCTTGTGGATTGACATCTTCAGCAAGAGCTGCATCTATGTATCTTGTTGGAGGTCTTCGTTGCCTTGAGGACCTCCTCAGTGGTGTCGTCCCGTCACCAGTTTCTTCTTCTGTTGCATTCTCCTCAGAGGACCTCTGGTACACTCCCGTTTGCCAAGGTCTCTCTTCTTCTGTGTCATCATTTTCCTCAATGGTTGGTTTTAGGGTTACTTGCTCCCCCTGCTTCATGTGCTCCTTGTCTTCTTCTATTGTTGAAGGCGGCCACCAAGAAGTTGCTTGATCGAAGACAACATTCCTTGATACAGTGCACTTGTGGGTCGTAGGATCGCAGCATCTCCATCCTTTCCTCTCTGTGTCATACCCTACGAAGATGCACTTGGTCGCCTTCTTGTCGAACTTACTCCGCAGGNAGGACATGTTCGAGGAAATGGTCTACAGAGGAATAAAGCCAAGTTTATACACCTTCACTGTCCTCATCGATGGTCTTGGCAAAGAGGGCAAGATAGACGAGGCTCAATGCATATTTGATGTGATGGTCTCGAAAGGTTTTGAACCAACCACTTGTATTTACAATTCCCTGATCAACGGTTATTGTCTACTGAGGAAGCTAATAACGTATTCGTGGCCATGATCGAGATGAATGGATATTTCATGGAAAAGAATTTCGGTCAGGCCGGTTGCTTTTCTTTGAAATGCTCAACACGAGTGTCGCGGATGATCCCGTTTCTGGTTCTATTTAAAATGAATATACTCCCTCGACGAAAATGCTTTGGATTTTGAAAACGTATTGGAGGCGCCACTAACTTATTTTAAAGTTCAAGTTAGAAAAAAACTATAGAGATTCATTAAGGTTCGGGAATTAGGGATTACTAAATCGCATGCATGACAAAGAAAAGGGAAGCTTTATCGTGTGTTTTCGATGTTCGATTTATTTGAGCTCGGTTTTAGAAAAAGAAGTTGTTTGATATATAAAAAATGATTTCAACCTCATTAATGCTTAAAATGCCTATGTGAATCATTTTTAGAAAAAATTTTTATGAAAGTTGATTTTGGGGCAAAAATGCAAGCAGCATAGATTAATTAATGCCCTTAACAATTTCTAAGCCAAAAAATAAATTCGAAGGAGAACCGAGTGTTGTATCATTGCTCGCTTTTCATAGAACGCTCCCGTTAGCGTTTATATCTCACGATGCTGTTTTTAAAATAGATTGATAGCGAATCTGGTGAGCTGCTGATGCCGTAACGTTGATGAGTGCGAAGCCGTCTTCAGAGGGTTTTGATCTTCGAGAATCCAAATAATCTTTCGACTACTTTGTTATCTTGAATACGTTGAACGGGATACGTGCCTTGGTTATCCGCAGGGCACGTCCCATAAATGTCTTCCATAAAAACTGCTCGAAGAAGATTTTTGAAACAGAATTAATACGAATTCATGATGGATAAGAGTTAAAGTTATGTTATAATTGAAAAGAAATAAATTAAAAAGAGATTGAAAATATTTTTAAGTAGAAATAATCAAAATGATTTCTTATTATTATACAAGAACAAGAGAGAAATGACAAACTTATAAAGAAAGTTTAAAAATCAAAATAACCATCTTACATAGTATTATAATATAAAAAGCGCTTAGTATACCAGACCAAAAATTTTCGGTACATATTATAATTCTGGAGCTTAGTCCAGCCTTTTCGACAAAGATCACTGGGATCCATGTACCATTCTTTTTCTGGGTCTGTGGAAACTGCGAAAGCAAGTTGACAATGAATATCATACAAAATACATTTTTGAGTTTTTCTTCGGATGTAATAGTTTAAATAATTTATCGCACGGCCAATTCTTTTAAGATAGCGGGGACACTTCCATCTGGGTTCTCCAAACTCAACTCTATCAAGTCGGAGACGGCGAAAATGACCTTGAAGAATTCCACATGGGGGAAAAGGTGGTTTACTAGTACTAACAGTTCTCCTAGGAGGCCTCATCGGTTTTCCCACTCTCAAGCTATCTGTGCTCGTGGCTTAAGACTCGTAGCCAGTGGCTGAATGACTGCGAGAGCTTTACAGACCTACCTTGATCCTGAGAATCTCCTAGAAATCCTTAGTTATAGTAAAACACTAGAAAACTGAGGGTTTACTGGAGGAAATAGAGAGTCCAAATAAAGGATAACATGTATATAGTAGAAATCTGGGAATAACAGAAATACAAAATAATTAGACAGGAAAATGAAAGCCTGAGGAAACTTGAGGACATTAAAGAAAGAATAGGATCAAAGGTGAGAGAGGATATAAACAAAAGATAAAACAGATTTGAAGCATACTGGGAAATAGTAAAGAGATGATAAACAGGAACACAAAGATGTGATGAACATGAAAGAGTAAAGACATGACAAATATTTTTGGGTTTTCTTAGTTTTCTGAGTGTTTTTGGGTTTATCGAAGGTAGAGAGATTGGTGAGAGATTTAGAGAACTATTACCGCCTTGCCTTTGTTATTGCCCTGAAGGGTGTTTAGCTACTCATGGATTTTGGAGAAAAACTGAAAGTAGTATTGCTTCTGTTTTAATGGTCGTCTTGTATCTTTAGCCATATCCATCACATTTTTCCATGCATGATTTTGATGAGTAGTCACTGGTGTTGTGTACGCAGATGGATCCTGTTTTGGTGGCTGATCATCATCATCACTGTCGCTATCAGATTCAGGAAGATTTTTACTGCTTCGGCAACTTTTTCTCCTTCTTCGACTGGAATAATCTGGTTCATCACAATCAGTACAGTTACAATTGGCTGGGCATCGACCAACATCCCAATAGCCATGTTGTGTCTGTGGGTCTCGGAAGAGAAAGGTTGGATTCCCCTGACCATCAAAGGAATGGATAATTTTGTTGAGGGAATCTAGTTTCTTCTTCTTAGGGATTGGTTGGACCATAAACATTGTGGGAAAAATGGGCGGTGTAGCTGGCTCCTTTTCTTGTGATCTGTCAAACTTAATCGTTACAGATCCTTCTTTGTCCCGTATGAACGTAGGAGATGTAGACTGGATTGGAGCAATGGGTGTAGTCCGCTTCTTGATCTGTTCATAATTAGTTACCCAACTTTCTGGGAGTAACTTTAAGAGTTCGGTCCGTGGAATTTGTCTTCGAATGTGAATGCAGGTAGGAGCTCTTTGATTATGATAATCCACCACTATGAGCAAGGCATCATGTGAATCATTCGGCATGCTTATATCCAGAGCGTGATTCTGGATTCGATATGCCATTTGATAATGCAGAGTGGCCTCGATGGATTCTGATTCCATTGTGGCTCCACAGAGCTGGAGTTGAACCTGCAAGGCTGTCAAGACTTTTGGGTCTCGTAAAGACATGCAGAAGTTAGGATAAAGGGTCACAAAAACTGTTCCTGCATTTAGCGTTGTTTCAATTGTTCCAATAACGGCATGTTGGTATTCCATATATCTGTGTCCAATAAGGCCATCCGTGCTGTTACTGGCAGTCCTTTACGTCCATGATATGTCAGGGCGAGTCTGATTGCTCCAAAATGGAGATGTGTATAACCTTTTTCTATCCATTGTCCAGGAAATTCTGTAGGCAATTGATGGGAAACAAATTGTTCCTTTTGAGTCCCCAAAATAGAATGTTGACTGAATTTGCTTGTCTGAACATATTCAAGGGCTGACGAGGCAGGTTGTCTTATCAATGTCCTTATTCGTCTGATTGGTCCTGTAGAGGGTTTGTGAAAGGCAGTGTATGGACTAAGCAATGGGAGCTTAGTGTTAACCACTTGATTATTATCACAGTCCTCATGTGAAGTTTCGTAAAGAGATTCAATGCTGGCATTAGATCGGCGAAAAGAGGAACTTGGTTCAAGGGTCAATGGAGCATTTAGTATGACAGGGTTGTTATCCATGATTATGAGGAAGGGCAATAACGGCAGGCAGGGACATTAGTTTCTATTTCTCTCTCTCTCAAAATCTGAATTAAAATCTGAAACAAATAAATAAAAGAAATAAAAGCATGATAATGCGTGCCGAAAGCAACAAAAGATGTTTTGTTTTTTTAAATTGCAAAAAAAAAAATAATAATAATAAAATAAAATTGGGTCCTTGGGGAAGTCTACCCACAATTGTTGAAATTAATAAACTAAATAATAGTAGAGACAGAACAAAGCAAAACCAACCCAAACAAAAAGAATTAGAGAGGTGAAACGGGACAAACCAAGGGGAAATCTGTTTGCTGGGGGTTGTGTAGAATCCTCAACGGCAGTTGGGAGGCGTTGACATCGAAGAACTGGAGGACGTTCATGAGGAACTCGATCAACTCAGCTGAGACTAGAAGTTCCCTCTTGAAATTCTCTTCTGTGTCGTAATAGCCAGAAACAATAGCCAACAGCCGGAGGTTCTCGATTTGTTGGAAGAGTATAATTTCTGTGATCGATGTATGGTGGGGAGATAATAGCTGGCCAAGCGGGATTCCAACTGAACTCGTTCCGACAAAGGACGCCATTGAGCGAGAAGTCACAGTTTCTGGACTGACGACAGTCCATCTCCTGGAGACCTTATGTAGCATATCAGCGATCGTATCTGGTAAAAGCCATCCATCCCAAAGCAGCCGGCGCTTTTTATAAGCAGGGAAGCCATACTTTTGTCTTTCAGCATTGTACGCGCGCCTTCCGGCCTAGCACGCGCGCGGCGGTTCGAATGACCAGAGGATCCGGGCCCGCTCCCCAAGGCCCAACCGGTCGACATCACGACTCGAGCGTCGGACGCTGCGGAAGGGAATTGGGTGATCCCTCCCTGGGTTCCTAACTGGGCCTGCTCGGGCCCTCGCCGACCGTCCCTGTTTTCCTAAGAGGCGGCGGGCGAAAGGCGGAGCATGATCCGAAGAAGGAACTTTCGGGAGGAATCGGGAGCGGCTCGTGTCGTCAGTCCCTCATCCAAAATGGCTCCGTGAAAAGGTTTTTGTTGTTTAACCTAGATAAACTAAACGGAGTCGCCACCGACTTTATTTATGAAAGCTGTTTAAGTCGGAAAAAACAGTTGGTTCGGGGATTCCTATTTACTAACTCTTACATTCTAACATGCGAAAAAGGGAGGTGGCGTTTGCACCAAAAGATTTGCTTTTGTTTAACGGGCGTTGGACCCGATCCGGGCATGACTCCGGACTCATGTCAATGTTTTACGGGCATTGGACCCGATTCAGGCTTTGGACCCGAACTCATGTTTGTTGATAGCAAACAACATGCGACAATAAACCTATGGGCCTAAGGCATGCGGACAAGCACAGGCAATTATTTAGATCAAAGGGGGCGGGGAAGGATGGTGACCGTGGGCCTATGCACTTGGGCCCACGGCCCGTTACAAGTGGATTTTCTATCTTTTTCGGGAGGCCCGCACCTCCCCTTTGTACCTGTGGCCCGCCGGGATGGCATGTCATCGGCTAAGGCTTATCAGTTGGGCCACTTTGGTGACGTACCTCCACCACGGGTGTCCTCAGAGTCGCTTTGTCGAATCCTCGAAATCGTTTGTTGATTTTTCATGTAATATAAAATGGAAATTTGGTTAGAATGTTCAAATAATAAGAGTTGTATAATCACAAAACACAACGAATACGAATTACGCATAGTTCAGAAAGCGATCTATAACTTTGACTCGGATTGTCCGATTTAATCAAAATTTAAACCAAAAGATCCAAAACTTAATGGCGAGTTTGCATGTAAAATTTTATAAAAATCTAACGGTGCAATCTCACAAGATCAAGGAACTAAATTGGCTGTCCGGAAAAGCGGAACAGCTTGCACCGACAGCGTTGTTCCTATCATATCATGGTCCTCGAATGTCCGATCGGAGTGAAAAAGGACTTCACAGAAAGGTAAGGCAATGAAGAATTCGTGTGTAAAATTCCACATGGATCCAACGGTTGGATCGAAAGATATGCTCGTGCAAAAATTGAAAGTAATATAAATAGCTTGTCCAGTTTGGCTGACCTGAGCCGTTGGAACAAAAATTGATATCTTTTCATCCACATTGTGAAAAAATGTGTATGAAATGTCAAAATCAACATGATTAAGTGAAGAACATATTTACAAAATTTAAGTACACTCCAACGGTTTGATCCGCGGGTATTGTGCAAAGAGTGAAGTAGCGACGCTCGGCAGACCTCACTTGGTGTACAGTCTGTTCACGAGGTCATATCTTGTTATTACAGAAACTTCAACGGTTAGTTAATATATGTAAACAACCATATTGAAGTCTAGTATCTGCTCAAAAAGTTTGAACAAGATCCAACGGTTAGATCTCCAGCAATGTCCCCGGACGTAACACTGCGACAGACTGTTCTGTCGCGGTCAGCGAAGGTGGCGCTAGTTTCGGGGGGCATATCTTGGTCATCGATCAACCAAAAATTAAAAGATAAATATCCCCAAGATCATCACTCATTGTAGATCATTTGACCTTTTGGGTTCGAGGTTCGAAAACGTCCGTAACCTCTTCGAAAATAAGAGCCTTTTGAGGCGTTACCACTGAAAACAATCGAAATAGAAGGCCGGGAGATGTCCCGACACTTCCATGCCACAAATGAATGCAAAATCGACCCCAAAGCTACCGTGAAAGCTTTGAGGTCTAAAAGACGTCCGAAAATGCGTTTCGAGAGGAGTTTAAATGATTACGACCCGTTTACGTTGTGGTTAAGTGTCGGCGGGAGATGGCGCACCGGCTGTCCTTTGTCTTTGGCTGTTACGACCTTGTCTGAAGGCTCGTTCCTCACCCCATGGTGTGTGTGGTAGGCCGAAAAGAAAGGGAACGATATAGTCAGCATACCAAACATGGTAGAAGCATGCTGGAATTAGCAAAGTGAGAGGAGGTCTCACCGAGGGGGTTACCTCGCCTCGGGGTGGCCCGAGGAGGATGAACGACGCCGGGAGGGTGCCGGCTGGTAGGCTGGTCGGGAGACTTTGCCTCGTCAGCACTGGAGAGGGGGAGTCCTTGGCTCCGGTGTTGATGTGTACGGAGGAGGAGTTGGCCTCCGATTCCCCGGAGGGGGTAGAGTCTCCGGTTCCCCAGAGGAGAAGACGAACGTCTGGGA
Organism: Melastoma sanguineum; assembly: GCA_029817735.1. Lineage (NCBI taxonomy): Eukaryota > Viridiplantae > Streptophyta > Magnoliopsida > Myrtales > Melastomataceae > Melastoma > Melastoma sanguineum. Next base: position 1,985,309 of record JARUPW010000026.1, read on the forward strand.
GGAGGGACGTCTCCAGCGATTCTCTGATTGTCTCAAGGTCTGATTTTTCTTCTCTGATAAAAATCGTCTGAACAATCTGGAGGGATCCTGTCTTTTAGGAGGGAGGCTTTCACAGGAGAGGATTCCAGAGATTTTTTTTTTACGTGTGATAGTCTCTGATTGTCTGAAAGGGAATCGTGAGAATAAAAATGAAATAAATGAAAAAGATAGAAATTATTCTCTGATTGATTGTTCTTCTTTTGATCAAAAGGTGATAGGAATATCAGAAGGGTTAGAGGAATAGTGTCTAGGTTCATCGTCTGATAAGAAAAGGAAGGTAAGATATTTTTTTTAATAGGGAATGTAATATATTTTGGGGAGTGATGGAGGGGATTGAACGTGATTAATATACGATGCAAAAATCTTGAATGACTTAAATGTGATTAGGAGATAGTTGGTGATTAGATTTTGTTTGAAAATCTTAAAAGATAAATATTTGTGGGAAAATTTGGGGTATTACAGTTGCCCCTCTTTGCGAGGAAATTTTGAGAAGATTTTCTCGCAAAGACTTCATTAATACCCCAAATTGTGGATTTAGGATATTCTTCATAGACCTGTACTTTGGGATCTAATCAAGAAAACTGTTAGTAATAAATGAGACCCCGTGAAATACGGGGAGTATTGAAATATGTGTGATCACAACACTCATGCATGTCATGATTTATTTTGATGATGCTTATTAGGATCACTTCTGAGCGAGAACAGAGAAGGGCTTCTGGCTTTTATCTCGGCTCACTCTTACTTCTGAAACCTGTCACGATGGGATTTTAGAATTCCTTTGACTTGGATGCTCATGTACCTGTCGAAGGAGTCTTTGTATGGTTATAATGCGGGTTTGGCATAAGGCCTTTTGGTTGAGGTTCTAAATTCTTTGTTTTAGGAAACGAATCTATGGACCTCATCGGGAGCTGTTAGACCACAAAAGTTTCACCGTCCAAGCGAATTCTCCACCTTCCAGGCGGCATGCCAGCTGAAACGCTCAGTTGGGGATTGATGAAGATTTCACTGGTGACATTTGATGATCCACTTTGAGGATGCTTTTCTCCTTGATTTGTTGGAGAAAGACACATTTGCTCTTGCGACCGTCTATGTCGGCCATGATACTTTATTTTTGTTATTTTGATTATGCGCTTTGCTTTTTTAAAGACTTTGGTCTTTGCGCTGACTCTGCTTTTTCTTTACTAAACTATAGGGATTTGCGCCATTTTCTTTCTCTCATTGATTTCCTGGGAGATGCTTTGGACTCCTTATGAAATTGTTTGAAGATGCTCTGTCCTTGGGAGCGACTCGACTGGAGTGCACGTCCGATGATGGTGCCCCTTCACTTGAACCTTAAGGAAGTGTCGCCTCTATGGTCCATTGCTCCCGGTTTCTGACTACACGAGCTCCATTTACCTCAGTGTGAGGCGGTCCTTAGACTCAGTGGGACTAGTGTGTGTAGAAACTTCGACTTTGGCTCAAAAGGGCTAGCAATGATCATGTACGTGTTTGGGATAGAGAATAAATGCTCGATCTCATCCCGGTCTGAGCATCTTTCGTCAAAGAATTCTTTGTTCGCCCGGACTTTACATGTGAACCCTCATAGTGTTTGCACTTAACACTCTGGGGTAGGTGTTTAGGAATGGGTTTGCCTTCTCTATTCTCGCCCAGAAGCATTGCTATTGTTAATATCTTTTGAAATTAGATGCAAATGGGCATACGAATGCTTAATAAATGATTAGGTTAAGATACGCAAACCTGTTTGGAGACATTGCAAGTTTCACGGGGAAAGTGTTTGCACTTTCCTGGCCCAGTTATGTTCTTTGAGATTAGAATCGAACGGCTTCCACCCGACCACCCACGCCGTTGCCTAAGAGTTTGTACCGTACTGTGCGGATTCCTTGTGCCTACACAGTTGACAACGGACGGAGACGAAGTTAGCTCATGTACTTCGACTCTCGCTTGAGGAGATAATGAAGTAAAGTTTCCGCTGGGGAGATGAGATGGATATGTCCATCTCGATGATAGTTTTGGAAAAATATGCTTGTATCCTTGTTGAGGAATGCGACGTATGTAATCAAATCCAGCTTGAATGAAGGCAGGACTCCAGCTGGGGAAATGGAGATACGACTCCATCTGAGGAATTATGAGAAATTTTGTTAGAGAGCAGTGTAGATGATACTCCCTTTTGGTATGGTCATTTTCGGTGATGACAAAGGCAATTTCGAAGCTTTGGTTCGAAATTTTCCACCCAACCGCCCGCGCCTTTGTTCGTAATGCAGGATGTTCATGTACCTGCACTCGCCAAAGGGCGGACAACAAGTAAGCTCATGTAACTTTTTTTTTGTTAAAGTAAGAATGAAGTTTGCTCATTAACTTTATTTATATGAAAAGTGAAGTAGAGCCTTGATACTTCCCTTTTGTGTGTTTCGTCATTGCATCTCCGTCCGATGGAATCGAAGGATTGACGAAGATTACTCCTGCCTGATGTCTATTGTGTAAGGAAGCTCATGTACCTATCAAATAGATGGCGAGAAACAAGTAAGTTCATGTGACTTGTTTCTGTTAGAGTAAGAATGAAGTTTGCTCATGTAACTTCATTTGTAAGAAAAGTGAAGAAGAGTTTTGGTACTTCCCTTTTACATGGTTTCGTCATTGCGTCTTCGTCCGATGGAATCGAAGGTTTGACGAAATGGGTACTCTGGTTTTGTATCCTTTGTGTAATTTCGTCAGTGCATCTTCGTCCGTAGAAATCGAAGGATTGACGAAATTGCGACAAGATTTTGGCTTGAAGCTTTGCCACCCTGCCACCCTCGCCTTTGTCATAGGAGTTGTGTACCATTCGTGTGAGGAGCTCTTGTACCTGCCCACGAGACAAAGGACGTAAATGAAATCGGCTTATGTAATTTCATTTAGCTTGATAAAGAGAGTAATGACGGAGTGATTCTCCCATTTCATGTGTATTGTCGATGTTCATTGTCCCAGTTCTTTGGGGATGTAAAGAAGTTTGTTGATGAAGGTTGTGTTCTGAAGTTCTGGTTTGAAGCTTTATTGTTTGTCTTCATTGTCTTCCTAGGGCGCTCATGTAGCCCTTTCATGTAATTTGTTGTCTTGTTGATGACATGTTGTTTTGAAGCTTTGGTTTTTTATTGTCTGCCTAGGGCACTCATGTATCTCTTTCACGTAATTTGTGGTGTTGTTGATGACATGTTGCTCCGAAGCTTTGGTTCGAAATTTATTGATTGTCTTGTGGTTCGTCTAGGATTTCATGTACTTTCTGAGATAAGCATGGAGGGCGCAACAAATAAGCTCATGTAACTCGTTTTGCGAAGAAAGTATTAGTTAAGGAACGAATACTTCCTTTCATGTGATTCGTTGGTTTGTCAATGGGGAATTAACCAAGATTGCACTGTCTTGTCTCAGGGTAGCTTGGAGGTATGCCCCAGGATCGCTTGGAGATATGTCCATGATCACTAGGAGATTTGCCCCAGGATCGGTAGAAGATCTGTCCCATGATCACTTGGAGATTTGCCTCAGGATCGCATGGAGATTTTCCCCGGATTGTTCTCGTGTTGTCGTCGTCGTTGTTTTGCCAACGAAGGCTGTTTCGAAACTTTGACTTGAAATTTTTCCACCCTGCCACCCTCGCCTTCGTCGTCTATCTAGGATGTTCATGCACCTATAAGACAAGCCGAAGAGCAAAACAAGTAAGCTCGTGTAACCAGTTCTGCAGAGAAAGTATTAGTTGAGGAACGAATACTCCCTTTCATGTATATTGTCGTTTTGTTGACAACGAAGGACGTTTTGAAGCTTTGGCTCCAAACTGTTTCAAGGCTTTGGCTCGAAACTTTACCACCCTGCCACCCACGCCTTCGTCAACATTCGACAAGGGCTAAAATAGGTGAACTCATGTAACCCATTTTTGCAAGTAAGAAAGTATTAATTAAAGAACGAATACTCCCTTTCTTGTGATTGTAACGTCGAAGATTTTCTGCGTTGATTGTTTGTGGCAGTTCCTCTTTGTTACCACAATTGCTTTTTTGATAGGCGCGATTGCACGGGATGTGCATTGTTGTAGCACTTTGTGATGCGCGTGGGCGATGACCGTTACTGTGGTGGGCGGGCTAGGGAATTGGCCGCTCATGTGGTGAGCCGAGGTGCTTGTTTCTCGTCAATGCGTGAGACGTGACTGACCTTCTCCTCTTTTCTTTGGTGAGAGTTAGTGGTTGACTACTGTCGAGATGACCGCTTGGGTGTCGTAGGGAGTTTAAAGGGAATTGCCCCAGTCGAAGTATGTCTCGTCATTTGATAGACATCATGTTCTTTGGTATTGGTAAGCTGTTGTGTGAGCCCCAGACGAGTCATCTTGTACCTGCAAGGTAAAATGGATGCCTTGGTGTTAGCAGTTTGAATATCGGTAAGTTCATCATATATGTTTTGAACAGTTGGAAGGCGAATAGAGCGAATGGGAGCTTCTAATGCCAGTTGCGCTATTTGTTCGTCGTCGCTTGAAGAATCTGGTCCATGTTCATGTTTTTATCGTAGGGATGCTGTGGATCCGGCATTCGTCAAATTCTTGTCGTCGGAGAAACGATGAGGTTGAATGAAGTGTTCGTATTTGGGGGTTGATTGCTCGCAGCTGTCCTGATCTCGTGATGCCGTTGTGAATGATGGGATTTGCCCCTTGTGCTGGACTACGTTGTTGAGTTGTAAGCTGTGGGCATTGTCCCTGTCTGGAATGGAAGTTTTTGTTGGTGCTGGAGTTATGCCGACTGATGACGTAATGAGATCGCTTCTGTTTCGATGGGGCGATTGTCGGATCAGTAGGGGCGTGATGTTCCCGGTGTGTCCGATTGCAGCATGTCCATGAACGGCTCTATGAGCTCATCATTAACTCCGATGTTGACTGCGGTTGGCTAGTGAGATGTAACCTCCTTGGGGGTTTTCATGTTGTTGTAGATTCAACTTTGAACTTTGGTAGTCGTTGGGTGATCTTTGGTGTTCGTGCTTGGCTTTATACTTTGGTAGCCGTTGATATCACTTTGGGCTAATGTTGTTCGACGCACGGCTTTGGACCTTGGTAGCCGTAATGGAAACTTTGGTCTTCATGTTGTTTTGACTTTGGGCCTTGGTAGTTGTCGATAAATCCTTGGCATTCTTGTGCTTGTAGATTTGTAATGTCATGCTTTGTCCCTAGTCCCGTTCGAGGAGCCATATTGGAGAATTAAACCTCGGAAGGAAAATAGAGAGAATGTTTGGATTAGTATCATGTAATAATATAATCGATGCATGATAAATTTATGATGTTGTTTAATCGTACTCGTGTATGTATGCAATTACAAATAAAGTACAATAATGAAATGAAATGATTAATGTAATTAGGATGTGTTAATTCAAAAACTGTAATTAGGCATACACTCATATGGTTGCTTAAATATATTAATGCAATAAGCGGTAACAGTAAGTAAGGGTATAAGAGAAAAGAGGATTCTTGAAGCCCATTGTTAAACGAGCCCAACTGCAAAACGACCAACGTTAGTTTTACAGTTTATCGCAGACAAGCGTACCTGACATCTGTCCCTGCACATGTAGCAGTCACTCAGAAACAAACAAATGCATATGCGGCGTTTGGTACCTGTAGTGGACAAATAATACTAGACGCGGAAGAGGTTTCTAAGCCTCCCTCGGACAAAGGGAGGTGGGCCCCGGCCCAAAACCATACCGCAAAGAGCAGCACCGCTGGGCCTCACGGTGACCCCCTAATGATCCTAGCCCCGGGTTTGGGCACACCTAGACATGCCTAGGAAAGCGGTAAACAAACACAATCATGAGCGCAAATAAAGGGTACCGAGCCAAGCAAGTACATGCGCAAACAAGAACTCCTCGCCGCATGTGGATGAAATGTAAAAGCGTTCGAAAGGAATCCCCATGCAGAGTCCCCAGCGGAGTCGCCATCCGGGATGTACGCGCGCCTTCCGGCCTAGCACGCGCGCGGCGGTTCGAACGACCCGAGGATCCGGGCCCGCTCCCCAAGGCCCAACCGGTCGACATCACGACTCGAGCGTCGGACGCTGCGGAAGGGAATTGGGTGATCCCTCCCTGGGTTCCTAACTGGGCCTGCTCGGGCCCTCGCCGACCGTCCCTGTTTTCCTAAGAGGCGGCGGGCGAAAGGCGGAGCATGATCCGAAGAAGGAACTTTCGGGAGGAATCGGGAGCGGCTCGTGTCGTCAGTCCCTCATCCATGATGGCTCCGTAAAAAGGTTTTTGTTGTTTAACCTAGGTAAACTAAACGGAGTCGCCACCGACTTTATTTATGAAAGCTGTTTAAGTCGGAAAAAACAGTTGGTTCGGGGATTCCTATTTACTAACTCTTACATTCTAACATGCGAAAAAGGGAGGTGGCGTTTGCACCAAAAGATTTGCTTTTGTTTAACGGGCGTTGGACCCGATCCGGGCATGACTCCGGACTCATGTCAATGTTTTACGGGCGTTGGACCCGATTCAGGCTTTGGACCCGAACTCATGTTTGTTGATAGCAAACAACATGCGACAATAAACCTATGGGCCTAAGGCATGCGGACAAGCACAGGCAATTATTTAGATCAAAGGGGGCGGGGAAGGATGGTGACCGTGGGCCTATGCACTTGGGCCCACGGCCCGTTACAAGTGGATTTTCTATCTTTTTCGGGAGGCCCGCACCTCCCCTTTGTACCTGTGGCCCGCCGGGATGGCATGTCATCGGCTAAGGCTTATCAGTTGGGCCACTTTGGTGACGTACCTCCACCACGGGTGTCCTCAGAGTCGCTTTGTCGAATCCTCGAAATCGTTTGTTGATTTTTCATGTAATATAAAATGGAAATTTGGTTATAATGTTCAAATAATAAGAGTTGTATAATCACAAAACACAACGAATACGAATTACGCATAGTTCAGAAAGCGATCTATAACTTTAACTCGGATGGTCTGATTTAATCAAAATTTAAACCAAAAGATCCAAAACTTAATGGCGAGTTTGCATGTAAAATTTTATAAAAATCTAACGGTGCAATCTCACAAGATCAAGGAACTAAATTGGCTGTCCGGAAAAGCGGAACAGCTTGTACCGACAGCGTTGTTCCTATCATATCATGGTCCTCGAATGTCCGATCGGAGTGCAAAAGGACTTCACAGAAAGGTAAGGCAATGAAGAATTCGTGTGTAAAATTCCACATGGATCCAACGGTTGGATCGAAAGATATGCTCGTGCAAAAATTGAAAGTAATATAAATAGCTTGTCCAGTTTGGCTGACCTGAGCCGTGGGAACAAAAATTGATATCTTTTCATCCACATGGTGAAAAAATGTGTATGAAATTTCAAAATCAACATAATTAAGTGAAGAACATATTTGCAAAATTTAAGTACACTCCAACGGTTTGATCCCCGGGTATTGTGCAAAGAGTGAAGTAGCGACGCTCGGCAGACCTCACTTGGTGTACAGTCTGTTCACGAGGTCATATCTTGTTATTACAGAAACTTCAACGGTTAGTTAATATATGTAAACAACCATATTGAAGTCTAGTTTCTGCTCAAAAAGTTTGAACAAGATCCAACGGTTAGATCTCCAGCAATGTCCCCGGACGTAACACTGCGACAGACTGTTCTGTCGCGGTCAGCGAAGGTGGCGCTAGTTTCGGGGGGCATATCTTGGTTATCGATCAACCAAAAATTAAAAGATAAATATCCCCAAGATCATCACTCATTGTAGATCATTTGACCTTTTGGGTTCGAGGTTCGAAAACGTCCGTAACCTCTTCGAAAATAAGAGCCTTTTGAGGCGTTACCACTGAAAACAATCGAAATAGAAGGCCGGGAGATGTCCCGACACTTCCATGCCACAAATGAATGCAAAATCGACCCCAAAGCTACCGTGAAAGCTTTGAGGTCTAAAAGACGTCCGAAAATGCGTTTCGAGAGGAGTTTAAATGATTACGACCCGTTTACGTTGTGGTTAAGTGTCGGCGGGAGATGGCGCACCGGCTGTCCTTTGTCTTTGGCTGTTACGACCTTGTCTGAAGGCTCGTTCCTCACCCCATGGTGTGTGTGGTAGGCCGAAAAGAAAGGGAACGATATAGTCAGCATACCAAACATGGTAGAAGCATGCTGGAATTAGCAAAGTGAGAGGAGGTCTCACCGAGGGGGTTACCTCGCCTCGGGGTGGCCCGAGGAGGATGAACGACGCCGGGAGGGTGCCGGCTGGTAGGCTGGTCGGGAGACTTTGCCTCGTCAGCACTGGAGAGGGGGAGTCCTTGGCTCCGGTGTTGATGTGTACGGAGGAGGAGTTGGCCTCCGATTCCCCGGAGGGGGTAGAGTCTCCGGTTCCCCAGAGGAGAAGACGAACGTCTGGGAGGAGGGACGTCTCCAGCGATTCTCTGATTGTCTCAAGGTCTGATTTTTCTTCTCTGATAAAAATCGTCTGAACAATCTGGAGGGATCCTGTCTTTTAGGAGGGAGGCTTTGACAGGAGAGGATTCCAGAGATTTTTTTTTTACGTGTGATAGTCTCTGATTGTCTGAAAGGGAATCGTGAGAATAAAAATGAAATAAATGAAAAAGATAGAAATTATTCTCTGATTGATTGTTTTTCTTTTGATCAAAAGGTGATAGGAATATCAGAAGGGTTAGAGGAATAGTGTCTAGGTTCATCGTCTGATAAGAAAAGGAAGGTAAGATATTTTTTTTAATAGGGAATGTAATATATTTTGGGGAGTGATGGAGGGGATTGAACGTGATTAATATACGATGCAAAAATCTTGAATGACTTAAATGTAATTAGGAGATAGTTGGTGATTAGATTTTGTTTGAAAATCTTAAAAGATAAATATTTGTGGGAAAATTTGGGGTATTACAAGCATACATGTAGGATGGGAAAGGTTTCCGGTGTCCAGCAAGATGCCCGATAGCAGAAGTCAGCTGAATGCTGGTCCGTCTAGTATTTCTGGATAAGCCGCAGCGAACTTCTCAGCTAGGAGTGCGCAGAAAGAAGGGTCTTCTGTTGAGGCTATATTCTTCACCGGCAGCCACGAGTCCTCTGTATTCTCATTCTTCACCGGCTGCGAAGAGTCCTCTAAACTCCCGTTCTTCACCAGGGAAACAAGTCATCTGAAGTCTCGTCCTTCACCGGCAGCGGCGAACCCTCCAGAGTCTCATTCTTGACCAGCGACGAATCCTCCAGAGTCTCGTTCATGTTGATACCGGACAAGTGCTCTAAACTCCCGTTCATCTCAGCATCGGTCAAACTCCCGTTCTTTGCATCAGGGAATGGGCCTTCGAAAGTCTCGTTCATCTCGGATTCATTTCTTGAAGAGGGGAAGACGTGGAGGGGGGAAATAGGTTGAGCGGAATTGCTTGATCAGGTCTTCCAAGGTTCTCTGGAATAGGGCTTCCATTATCGTCGTCGCAATCGCCGTTGTCGTCATTGTGGGAACCTCCTCCGACCACAGAACTTAAGGGATTCCTACCATCCGATCGATCAAGGGAAGGAACCGAATACTCATAGATCGAAGAGGAGGGGAAAGGGATGGAGTGCAACTTGATCACCGCCGAGTGGTTTGGGTAGTATTGCCTGTTAATCGACGACAGGTCGTTGTCTGACACGACAGCTGCCATGGGGACCTTAGCATTGGTGGTACTGGCGGAGGAAGGAGACAAAGCAGCGAGGGCTTGGATAGATCAGACCGGAGAGCGGCGATGTCGTCTTCATGATATTCAATCAGCTTGAGGAGTTGGCTGAGCCGCGAGACCCTCCAATCGTAACAACTCCTGGTCGCACCAGAACCGTACACAGCACGTAGCTCCTTCATCATGGTTTGTGCGACTTCCGCATCAAATACGGCCATTACATCGATCCCCTTATACATAAACAGAGGGTCGAGGTGGTTGGCGAGGAGGGTGCGGCGTTGGCAAAGCGGAACTTCGGCTCGTTTGATTTCCCCGATCATTGTCCTGACTTAAAACATTTTCGGCCTTCGGTCTGGGATTTTATTCAACTTGTTCACGGATTCCAGTGAGAAGGCAATGTCTTCATTCTTTTACATCAGGACCACCTTCGTCCGCCTACTTCCCCATACATACGACCTTTACCAGTCTCACAGCTCGTCTTACTTGGTTGAGTTCAGTGTCACGGAAGCCGCCGTTGCGTTGGATAGCATAAGTCGCGGACGGAGTCATCGAGCGTCTTTGATGACGACCGAGTCTTGACTTTCTTTCAAGCGTTCATTTCTTCTCAGTCTCCGTGCTTCCCGTCTCTATCCCCGTCTCTTCATCTGTGTGTAACTATTTATTATTTTTCATTGAATCTTTTTATGATTTTTCTAGATTTTTATATCTTCCATGATTTTTTATTATTTAGATGATTGATTTTCGAGAGATTTGTAATTTTTTTAGTGTTTTCTTAATATTTTCAATTATTTTAGTTTTTTTTTGTGCGATTTTTGTAAAAAAATTGGGTTATGACAAGGGGTCTTGGACCTGATTGCGTAGCGTATACTGTTCTTATTCGCGGATTCTTTTCTCGGTGGAAATGCTCGGATTGCTCTGCAACTATTTTACAAAATTATTGCTTATGGTGATACTGTAGATGAGAAAACATATGGCATCGTTATGAATGGTTTATGCAGGTGCCGACAAATCAATGAGGCATTCAGATTGCTTAGAAACTTAGAAATGGCGGGACTGGAGTTAAATGTTTATGTATATAATATCCTCATTAATGGAGCATGTGAAACCGAAATGTTTGATGTTGTGATGGAGCTACTTCACTCCATGTTATGCAAAGGGGTACAGCCCGACGTCGTGACCGTGAATGCCATAATTAAGGGGCTCTGCAAAAGTGGTAGTGTTAGTAAAGCCTATGAACTTCTTGATAACATGAGGAGGTTGGGTATATCCCCGAGTGACCATACGTATGCAACTATCATGGAAGGTTTTCTTAGAGGTGACTAGCACTGAAGTTTCTCATTGAGCTCCATGACGAGGTACCTCAGCACTTCATAGTCTTTGCAACTATATCATGATCCTGAAAATCAGTGTGAAAATCTGCCTCAAATTCAGAGGGACCATCTGGCTCATTGCTCTTGTTAGATGCCATGCCCCCGTGTTCATGATGCCGATAAGTTCAGTGTGCAGCCTCAATCCAGGTGTCCTTTTTTTTGATTGGGAGAAAGGAGGAGCTGCTTGCTCCAGAATAGCGGCTATTTGTGATGCTTGCACAATCTAGGTTGTTGGCCGCTGGAGCTTCCGGTTATTTTATATTTTTCGAGACAGTAGAAAGACCGACTCCTGAAAGGGAACAGCCACCGGATACTCTTGAACGTGGACACAGGCAGCTGTTTCCATGAGCAGACGACAGAGGACTGTGCTGAACTGTTTTCTTGGTCGGGATCCTCACAGGTATCCAATTTTATCAATGGAAGAAGCATTTAATCTTTCAGTGTCTTACCATTTCTTCACATGTCAATTCGAGTGTGCTGAATAATACCGATCTTCAACTTCATTTGTTTTATTTTCAGATGTCCCCTGCATTCTGTAGATACCCCAAATTGTCACGCCGCCCGTAATCGTTTGGAATAACATCGCAAATTATTCGAACGGATACAACGATCATGTTCTTTAGATATTATGTTCAAGCCTTTTTCGTTAAGCTCCAAACATCTATTTTAGTCATCCCGACAAATATGGCCTATGCGTTGTCCGCTGAGATAGATCCCCACTTCGACAATTTTCATGAACAAATATGTCCATTAAAGGGTGCCTCTACTTACTACGATGACAGTGGGGAAGGAGGCCAAAAGCAACACTTCTAATCATTCACATCCCAGAAGCCCCTGCTTCACACAAGAAATCAGAATGGGCAAAATCAACAGACGTCAACCTCGGTTGCTGCATCACGCCACCGAATTGTTACCCCGTTGCCTACGAGGGATGAAGGCTAGTGGCACGCCACACCACCCAGCGGACCGCCATTCAAGAATACCCCCTCACCTGCCTGTTGGTGACAACGCATTGGGAACTTAAAGCCTACCATATCCTCTGCCACCCCCTACTTCTTTCTCCTAGCCTCGAGCCTTGAAAACTTCCTTTTGGAGGGGAATGGCCTTGTTTTTCTTTGGTTAGGCTTCCTCCTTAAAAGAGTCGCCTCTCGGGGATCTAAAAGAGGGGGGGGGACGGACGGAGAACTATCCAAGGCCAACTCTCCCTGATCTTGACGAAAAAATGCTCTCGCTTCCTGTCATCAGTAACCGCACAACCGATCCCCAAGGTTGACAACTCAAGAGGATAAAAATGCCATGCCATCAACGGCCACGTCCCTTTAGGGATATTTGTTCTCCGACAACCCCAAGGCGAAGCCTCTACCAGAAAGAAGCGGTGGTCTCCCCCGCTGGTGTTTTCTTCGACAACGATCCAGTTGCTCCAGCCGACATCCCGACTCATACAACAAGAACACTGCAATCAGATTCGCACCGTCATCAACCTTTTCATCTTCAAACCCGACGACCTGTGTAAGCCAAAGATTTCCCGAGCCAAGGTCTCCCCGAGCTCAGTTTTCCACACGAGCAGCCACAAGCGGCGCCTACAGTTCTTGTCGACTTGCCCGACCTACAACAATCAAGATGCCCAAGGCGTATCTCCCGACCAGCCCCCCCCAGACACTATCCTTCGAGGCCAACTCCGTAACAACAGTTCTTGGAGGGAGAGCCACGACAACTCATAAAAGAGTCTCTTACATCAGCCGACGTCCTCGGCAACCCAGCAACATCGAGATCAGTCCCAAGGCGACTCTCTGTTGCAGCTCCCCGGCGTCTTCTCTGAGCATCCGCGGCAGCGCTACGGCGAGCCCCTTCATTTCTTCCCGACGCAGTCTAACAGCTTCACCACTCCCCCGCGCCTCACAGAGCTCACAATGTCAGCCTCCGCTTCCCCGGCGCTCCAGGACCAGCGTCGGCTCCTCCCACCTCAGCTCTCCCAGCCTAAAATCACCGGCGACAGTCCCTTCCCACAGCGGCATGCACGGCTGCCTCGGATTCAGCCACGGCAGAGTCCCACCCGGCAGCACCAGCCCTCCTCCTTTCCGCCCGGCGTCCTCCGCGACAGCACCATCTTTCGGCCTCTCCCGCGCCAACCCTCCCTGACTTCAGTTGCCCCATTGAAGGACAGTCGTGGGTCTTCACGGGAACAGCCACGGCAATCCACCCCACGGGGATCTTGAGGATTCGCAGCAGCGGGGGTCCTCGGCCGGTGTCTCCACACCCACCTCAGATCTGGGCAACGGCAGGTCTACCCTTTTCTCCGATGACCCACAACTCAGTCGTCCCCAGCGTCCTCCACTTTGGTGTCGGTGAAGCTACACAGAAGCCTCCCCGACGGTGCTTCCAGATCCGACCTCAACGGCCTCCCATCCTCGGATTCTTTTCCCAGCGGCTCCCCATCCCTATTTCGACTTTCGGGAGGATCCACCCGTCAGCCACGCAACATGGAGGACCCCAGGCGATCACTTCGGCTCCGTCTCTGGGTCGTGTGGATGAAGCCTCATGGGTGTGCCGAAAGACATCGAAGACAAAAGGTGAAGTCTTCGTCTCCTTTAGTTTAATTTTAAGGATAAAAGGTTGATTCCCTTTAGCTTTATTCTAATGATAAAAGATAAAGTCTTCGTTCCCTTTAGCTTTATCCCAATTCTAATGATAACGATTGTTTTCTGGGTTTCGATTTCTAACAATAGGCTGATTGTTTGAAATTAATATGTACGTCCTCCCGAAGATCCAATTCTAGTATAGACTCACTTTATGAAATAACTCATAAGGACTGTGATGAGAATCAAGTTGCTAATACTAAGCTCCCACTGCTTAATCCGTATGCTGCATACACTAAGCCTTTGTCAGGACCAATAAGGAGCATCAGGACATTAATCGACAGCCCTCTTCAACGGCCCTTGAATATATTCAGACCAGTAAGTTCACCATCCAATTATGGGGACCCAAAGAGAACAATTTGTGACATTACAATGGCCCAGTGAATTTTTGGACGCCTGGTTACGAAAAGGATATACCCATCTCCATTTTGGAGCTATCAGACTGGCCTTGACTTATCATGGACGAAAAGGACTGCCTGTCACGGCCAGAATGGCCCTATTGGACACTAGATACATGGAATATCAACATGCCGTCATCGGGACAATAGAGACCACATTAAATGCAGGAACTGTATTTGTTACTCTTTACCCAAATTTCTGCATGTCTCTCAGGGATAACAAGATCCAGGAAGCCTTACAGGTGCAACTCCAGATCTGTGGAGCACCCATTGCATCAGATTCCATTGAGGCCACTCTGCACTACCAGATGGCATATCGAGTCCAGAATCACGCCCTGGACCTCAAGATGCATGAGTCCTCAGATGATGCTTTACTGATCACTGCTGACTATGTCAGCCATAAGGCCCCAACATGTGTCCATGTTCCTAGACAAATTCCCCGAGCAGAATTGATTAGACTGTTGCCGGAAAAATGGGTTACAGACTATGAGCAGATCAAGAGACGGACTGAACCAGTTACTCCTATTCAGTCTACCACCTCCTCTTTCACCAGAAGCAAAGATGGTACGGTCACCATCAAGTTTGATAGATCGGCTGAAAAAGAGCCATCTGCACCACCGCTGTTCCCCAGCATGTTTATGGTACAGCCTGTACCTAAAGGAAGGAAACCTGATCCTCTCAACAAGCACATCCATTCTTTTGATGGATATGGAGATCCTTGTTACTTCTTCAGAGACCAACACTCTGGTCACTGTTTCTGGGATGATGCCCAGTGTACGCCCAACTGTGACTGCGATCAGTCAGAAGAAGAAGAGACCCGACGAAGAAAACGAAGGCCGTGTCATAACACTCGTTGTCATGACTCAGATTCCGATTGTGATAGTGATGATGAAGACTCTCACAAAAAGCCTGTACGCAAGCCCATGCGTAAGCTAAATAGACCCGGACTACTTGGACAACCTTCAGGAAAATTTGACTACATAGTCAATTATGCTGTTCCAAGCCCAGGTCCAGAGATTTGCCCCATCATCCCTACTGGATGGGATGAAAAGGATTTACCTCCAGCTCCACTTCCAAAAAGGATATATCAAGCGAGGCCTCTTAAGGCCTCCTCAGAAGATTCTTCCTTGCTACAAACCAATCCTCAAATGCAAAGGAAGCATCCGGAACAACAGGTGCTTTCCACCTGTATTAATAGAAATTCAATGGAAGAAAGCAAGCCTGTTAGCCCCTCTGGATCAGATCCAACCAGTTTTCTCCAAACAGGATCCAATTCAGCCTATCCTCACAAGACAACCGGGCTTTGCTCCCAGGAGATTACCCGAACGAAATGATCAATCCTCTCCCTGTTCTTCCAATGTTATGATACGACCAGATCCTCACCAACCAAACTACACATTCCCTCCAACTGAAGAGTACACAGTGACAATGTGAAGTTATGGCCAAAATTCCAGTCCAACTGCCAGAGATCAGGCTGGAAGGCCTATGGAAAATATGTATGGCAGAAACAGTTTTGAACTGGCAGAGTCAGAATGCGCTGGCTCAGAACAACGCTCTATGTGGTATTGATGCAAGATCCACCTTCCAGAACCAATTCTTGACAGCTGAAAGAACACTACATGAAAAACTCGACAATCATCAAGAGCTTCTTTATGGAAGGATGAATGCCAGCACCGAACAGATGCTGGATAAGTTCTAAGTGTTCTTCAAAGAAACTTGGATGACCTTATCCAAGGAAGATATCCCTCATACCTTAGAACAGATCCGGATGAAGAAATCAAGAAGCTAAAAAGGAAGATTAAAGCAGTAGAAGAAAGAACTTCTACAAGGATGTCCACTACTCCTCCCGCTCTGCCACCTGATCCTTTTGGATTCAGCAGACACTCCTTTTATTCTCCATTACAGGAGCATGCTAAAGGCTATAGCTTGTTCGCTCCAACAACCAAGCGAGATGTTGCAGAACTTAGAGATATAG
This sequence comes from Melastoma sanguineum, assembly GCA_029817735.1. Taxonomy (NCBI): domain Eukaryota; kingdom Viridiplantae; phylum Streptophyta; class Magnoliopsida; order Myrtales; family Melastomataceae; genus Melastoma; species Melastoma sanguineum. The sequence continues at coordinate 2,001,363 of JARUPW010000026.1, forward strand.
CCAAACGCCAGCAAAAGGAGGAACAAAAGAAGAAAAATATAAGAGAAGGGAAAAGGAAAATCCCTAGCTCTTCAGTTGCCAAAGAAAGACAGCTAAGTAGGTCTAGCTCTACTAGCTCCCCAAGTCAACCACTGCCTAGACAACACCTGATTACCCGAGAGAGAGTAATACCTGAACATCTGCCCCGAGTCCATTCAGTCAACCTGACAGAGTCAGAGGCAACTCCCTCTGAAAACTATACAGATACTGATGGTTATGTTCAGACGACCTTAGGTCAAGAGGATCAATATGTTACTCAGATTCTTATGACCAAATGTACTCTGACAGAAGATGAATCGTCTTCAGAGCATACATCGGAGACCACCAATGGAGAATCGGAGTTCATACTAACTTCTCCAGACGACAATTCAGCAGAAGGATTATCTGACTCCTCGACAGAGGAAGCTCCTCAGCACATACTGATGGCAGATAGAGAACCAGAAATTTATGAACCAGAAGATACTGATCTCTCTGATCCTCCTGAACAACGACAGAATCCCCATAACGGGGAAAAGCACTCCTTACGCTTTACCTTGGATGACATCCGATGGGATAAATGGGCAGACAGGTTAAAAGAATTTCACTCCTGGTGTTTATTCAAGAGACTCTCAGTTTTCTCTACTATTGAGATTCTATCAGAATTAACAGCTAGATTCACCGGTATACTCAAGACATGGTGGGATTTAATCCCTGAACCAACTCAGATTCAGCTATTAAGCCTGCAATTCTCAGAATTCCTTAGTCACATCCATGCTCACTTTATTGGGAATCCAGACAATGATATGGATGACATGAGAAGAGAATTTTTCAAGCGAAAGTGCTGCTCCTATGATAAGAAGGAGCTGAACCGCCATTTTAAGCGAATGATACATTTGTTCCTTAACCTTGGAGCTGACAATGCCCTTAAGCCAGTCTTCCTAGCTTCAGTGCTGGAAGAAATATCCTCCTTAGTAGAAAAGGAGCTTGCTGCCAAGAACCTTCGGGTTACAGAATTAACTATGGGACAAATAGTACAAGCAGTTCATTTCGCTGTCAGAGAATTATGCCAAAGGAAAGAAGTAATCCGTACTTTCCTTAAGTATGATAAGAAGCTAGAAATGGCTTGCAGACCTCCGAAGTACCAGACCAAGTGCAAGAAAGAATCATGCGATTGCACTAGGAGACACAAAAGTTACCCAGGGAAACATCGGAGTTATAAGCACAGTCCCAAGCAGACTGTTCACAGAAAATCAGTCCGGAAACAAGGTAAAAGGTACCCAGTCCGGTTTGCACCTCAGAGGAGGAAAAGATTCCTAAGGTTCAAAGGAAAAACCTCCCCAAGAGCCAAGTCATCAAGATGCTATGTCTGTGGAAAGAAAGGACATTATGCTAAGGAATGTCCTAAAAGCGAAAAGTTCTACAAGGAATTCCACTACTCCTCTGCTCGCCACCTGATCCTTTGGATTCGGGGGGGGGTGTGAGCAAGCGAGCGGTGGTCCTTCTATTCTCCCATTACAGGAACATGCTAAAGGCTATGCTTGTTTTGCCCCAACAACAACGAGCATGTGCCCAGAACTTAGAGATATAGCCAAACCGCCAGCCAGAAGAAAAGAAC
>JARUPW010000026.1:2009072-2024892 GCA_029817735.1 Melastoma sanguineum
TCTGGGGGTACTCGGTCTCGACTCGACTCGACTCATTTTCACCCAGGATTAATGGGTCGATTTGTAATTATATTTAGGTAGAGGACTAAATAGGTAAACTCTTAAAACCCCATACCACAACCACTAAATCTAAAACCCTAACAAACATCCCGGAAGCCCAAGGAGATCCCCACGTTAATCTCCCGATGGCGACCAGGGAGATGCCTCCACGCGCTCCGCCACCACGCCGCCGCCGTTAGGCATTCCGTTGGCCGCAGCTTTAGTGCCTTGGCTTCTCACAGTGGCGGCTCCCTATCCCGTTCCGTCCTCGAGTTGGAAACGACGCCATTCGCATCGGTCACTTGGAGCATCGTCGTCCTGGCGTCGCTACTGTTCCGGAAAAACGCCGGAGGATGAAGGTTCGGAAGATGAATAATGTGGGAAGGTGAGAGGAAGAGGGAGAGTTTATGAGGTCAGCGAAGGAGAGATCGCTGGGGGCCGGGGTTGCAGAAGAGGATTACACTCCGGAGGAGAAGGAGGCAGTGGCAAACGAGATTGGATACAAGGTGATGGCCGTTGGAGAGTGCGGACCGCGTGTTCAAGCCATACGAGCCGGTTTTCGCCGTGGTTCAGGTTTTACCCGTGTGCTTTTGTTTGATGTTTGTTGCATTTTCTTGTGGGTTTCAGTTTGCTGAGATGTTTTTAGTGGTTTATTGCATAGGTAGGATCGCATCAGTTCAAGGTCAGCAATAGGGATTGCATCTTCACGGAGAGGTTGAAGTTCTGCGAAGTTAATGATAAGGTGTGTGGTTTTTCTGTTTTGGTTGTTCGAATTGAGGAATTATGAAATGTGCTTGTCCGATCACCCTAATAATTTACAGAGTCTCATATGGTTGTATTCAATTACATTGAAGAAAAAAACCCAGGGGAAGCCTGATTAGGGACCCTAGTAAGCATCTCTATTGATCTTAATCGCCATTGCCGGGCTTCCTTGACTAAAGATTAAGAACTTTCTTCGTATTAGTTAGTGACTTGATTTGCTATTTGTTAATTGAATGTTACCTGTCAGAAGTGACCCCTTGTTTGTGGATAATGCTATGATTATCGAGTAACCACTTCACCTTGAAATCCAAGGCATCAATATTGTCAAATGTTCTCTCAGGAATTTCGGGTATTGTTATAAGATGAAGGTTCACTATATAAAGGGCTGTGATGAAGACTTGCTGTAAATTTCAATCCTTCAAAACGATGTCCGGGCAGTGTAAATGTTTGCTTCGATTTTCGCCTTTTCAAGTATTTATGTGGATCTATTGCTCGGGTTTTAATCTACTTATTTTTGAACGTGTACTACTCCCATCTCCATGTGGTGAGGTAGTTAGATGTTAGCTAGGAAGTTGACCCTTCCCTGGTACCTGATGCTGCAGATAATTTTGAACAAAGTCTGTTACTGGGTTCACCTACTCAAACCATAGTGGGAAGACCCAATGTTCAGGATGCTGTGTCCATGCTGTTGTTGGGGAGCATGTAAGTGCTGCTGCAAGATTCCAGTTACCACAATTATTTGTTTGAGGGCATATTTCCGTTTGCCTGATGTTCAACTGAGCCGTATACCTTTATCACCAAAGTTCATGTTATTCTTGCTTTATCTAGGCACTTGGATGCCAAAGTCATCATATTTAAGAAGAAGAGAAGAAAGAAAAGAACTATCGCCGGACCAAAGGGCATGTCAGTAAGTAACACGTTAAATCTGCCGGCAGAATCTGTCGGTTAAATCTTGACCTTTGAGTTTGCCTGAGCTACATGCCATTTTTGTTCAGGAACTCACAAAATGAGAATAACCGACATTCAAGGGATTGAAAAACCAGAAATCCCAGAAACCTAAGAGCCAGTTAAGATCAAAGTTAAGCAGGACACGGATAAGCAAGAGAGGTTGGCGTCCGGCTTGAGAGGGCCATTTATCCATGCTGTTAGGATTCATGATAACACAATCTAGTCTACCACCACTGTAATGTTCTTCAACCAGAATTTGTCACGAGCACCAGAAGTTGGGAACTTTCTCGAGGTTCGTCAACTGTGACCCTCCTTATAAATTAGCGGTAGTTAATAACAGGGTGCAAAGTTACCCAATATATCTTCTTATTAGGTCGTAACAGTTAATTTATCGATGGGCTTACCTTATCAATATTGATTAATTGTCCCTTGGGAGCTCATTTTATGGGGCATATCTGAGTGGATGATGTTTATCTTGATAATGTCACAGAAAAGCTCCTTTGAGATCGACGACCCGGCTGACTCGGAAGACCTCCTCGGGCATTTTCTGGTTGGCTTTTCTCTTCCAAAGTCTCATTAGTCATTCGTTCTTATCGCTAGCATTAGAAAACATTACTATCACCTTGGGTTGTTTGGTCTCCCTTTTCTCTGTGAAGGCTCCTCTTAAAGCTTGTTTCAAGTCAACAATGCATACTTCATCTTGGAAAAGTCACGTTAGATTTAACGGGCAAGCATGTAGTTTGGGGGGTAGCATAAACTTGTTGTGAGTGTGGGAAATGAGATGTTTCAAGGTTCATAGTTTTATTCGGGGATAATGACTTTTTTGTGGGAATTAGTTTAATAAAAATATTGTCATTAAACTCCAAGTCATAAATTCAATCAAAATTAAATTGACTTGTTATTGAGAAGTCTAATGATTTTTTTCGAAACTCTTCCCTGTTAAAACAATAAGAAACAGATAATACATATCCATCCATCACTTCCCTGGCCTCCCCGGCCCGCGGAGTTGGGAAAGTGCCTCCCACCGTCTCCCCTGGCGCCGGCCTGCGGCCCTAAACCCTGTAGCAGATCCCCTGCTATCTTCCCCTCGATCCTTGTGGTCTCTGCCAATGATTCTCGTCGCATGTCCCCCATTCGCTCTGCAGCAGGAATCGAGAGTCATGGATGACTCCCGCTTGCACGACTTCTATGCTGCCCAGTGTGACGGGAGGTCTTCTCTGAGTATCCGATATCCGCAGCTGCCCTATCTGCCAATGACTCCCTCTCCGCCCAGCTTTGATTTCTACGGCTTCTTGCTTCCGCAGCTGCGAAGGTCGATGACTCTGGGGGATATTCTTCCATCGTTGGAGAAGAGTTGGTTTTATTTTGATCTGAGGTTTGGTGTATGGAGGATGTGTTTAAAGATCGTCGGGACCTTAATCTCTCTTCTTCTCGAGCTCGGCTCGATTAGGAAAAGCTCGAGCTCGAACTCGACTCGGTCCAATTATGGAGAGCTCGAGCTCGGCTCGAAAGGCTTGAATGTAGATCGAGCCTAAGCTTGGCTCGAAAGGCCGGCTCACTTGACCTCAGCTCGGTTGGCTCGAAAATATTATTAGGTAATTTTATTAATTTTTATTAATAAATTATTAAAATTTATTATATAATATTAGGTCGCGAGCGGCTCGCGAGCTTTCGAGCTGTCAATATTTCGGCTCGAGCTCAGCTCGATCTCGGTCAAAGTCGAGCTCGGACCGAGCTTTGATCGAGCTAGCTCGCGAGCGGCTCGGCTCGTTTTTACCCCTAATTAGTCCCGAGTCTTTGCGAAGGGATCCACAAAATACATATTTTGCAAATGATTGAGCCAAGGGTACTGCCGTGTACAACACAGCACACTCAAAAGCCAAACATAAGAGTTATGCAGCGGAATAGAGATAAGGCTTTAGACAAAAGACTTGAATAACTGAAAGTAGATAAATGAAAGTAGATTGATTACAAAAGCTGGGTCGTACACGAAGAAAATACAGGATTACACGAAAGAGTACAAAGACTAGACACTTGATAGGTACTGAAGCCATTTGCTGTACCATACAAGATACTTGCGGTACTTCACATAATTACGGAGGGTGATCCATCCGTAATAAAGATCACAAGAGGCAGGGGATACCTGTTCTTGTTCTGGCTTCATATTTTCATAGGATGAAAGCTGTGCATCTAAGGAATAGAGAATACAACTCTTAACCTTATAGTCTATGAAGACATCTAAAGAAGACAAAGTTGTTTTGACTCTTCCTATAGTGTTTCGTTTCTTCCACATAGGTTCATTGTAGTGACGATGAAGGTTGAGGAAGTAACTTCTCAAGACAAGACTATCAGGAAAGGGAGGTTTGTGGAAACGCTGCTGTTTCAGTGGAGGTCTCATCCTTCACCCTGCTATCAATATCAAGCCTGGCCGAAACGCCCTCCTGGCTCAAGTGGCACTTATGGCGAAGTAGATAGCCTTACAGTCTTTTAGGACGACCTTTCCGAAATAACAGCATACAACAAAGTCCGTTTAGTGATAATAGTCTGAGAAGGAATTTCCACAACTTTAATTATCAAAACGTTAAACCATACTTGGAAGAGGATACTCTAAGAGGAGAGGCTCACAACTTGTCAGATCCTAGAGCAAGGCTAAGAGGACTTAAGCAAGCATGAGAATAACTGGAGCGAAGACATATAAACAAAGGAGAAAACAGAATTTAGATAATTCTGGGAATAGGAGTGAAAAAATAAACATGATCACAAACATATGGTGAATACTGGAAAACAAAGACATGAATCGAAATGTTTTTGGGTTTTCTTGGTTTTCTGATTTGTTTGGGTTTATCGAAAGTAGAGAGATTGAAGTGAGAGATCTAGAAGATCTTACTGCCTGCCCTGGTTATTGCCCCTGAAGTGTTTAGAAAGCCATGGATGAGGTGCTCGAAATGTTTTCTGGAAAACTCTGTGTATTCGAGACTTGTCTTCCAATGTTACAAATGAAAGCTATTTATAGCTAAAACTGAAAGAAAACTAAGTGGTGGATGAGCTGTCCACAGTCTAATTTCTTAGTGCGCTGGTGAGCTGGAAGATTCGTTCTTATCTTCTGGTTGTCACTTTCTTCTTTCGGTGTTGGGTGCTGTCCTTTCATCTTGCTGTAAAGAGATTCGTTCTTATCTCTTCGTCCTTTCGGCATGTGTTGTTACTGTTGAGTCTTTGGCTTTTTTCCACGTGGGTCCCTGTCTTTGCTTCGAGAAGTCCGTTTGGGAGTTGTAGACGGGCCGGCTGTCTGGTCTTGTGACGATCCTGGGGCCTGTGAGTTTGGGCCTTCTTCTTGTGAGGATCCTGGGCTTTTGAGATCTATGCTATGGAGCATATCTTCTGCGACTTCATCCCAATCAGTGCGGGTTTGTTCAAATGTGTGTAGGGCATTTGAAAGGTTCCAGACATGGGTCATGTCCATCCTTGTAATCCTTTGGGTCAAAAGGTCTTCATCCGTTGGCAAAGGATAAGCATTCAGGGAACAAAGTTTCTCTGTGAGACATTGACGATTGTATGAGACGTCATGATACTCTGGTGTTCCTGGATGGTATGAAGGGGGAACTGCATGTGGTAAGAAAACTGTTAGGTCTTCGAATTCTCCGTAGTGTAGTGAGATGGAGTGAGGCAGGCATGAAAATTCATCAACGGTGTTGATGGAGACTAGTGAATGAGCTTCTTCGCTATAGTGCCATTTCCTGCAAAACAGAAAAATTGAGTTAGCAGTAATCCCGGGCCACTTCTGGTAGCGGTATGCTTGTTCCTCGAACCAGATCTTCCACTGAGCCAATGGTGCGAACCATGACAGTACTTCTGCTAGATAGGCATGTGGATACTTTTGCGGAGAGTATACAAACAAATCTCCAAAGTTCTCCAAATACTGCAGCATCTCTGCAGCCGGGAATTCCAAACCAACAGTGTGTGAATGGAAGAAGTACCAAAAGAACCATTTAAGGTCTTTAGGGAAAGCGTCTTCTGGCCGTATAGGGAAGAGATGTAGAAATGGATGCGTTGGATGCAGTCCTTCAATAGGGAAGAATAACTGGCCATAGTTCCGAAAGACTTGTTCCATGTAGTACTGCATTCTTGAATATGGCTGGGAGAGAATTTCCACTGCATAGTCAAACCTGAATAATTCATTCCATCTATGGATCTCTGGAGGTATTGCAGTTGCTTGAGCCTTTCGTGGCTTTGCTTGGATATGAGTGGTGAACATAGCTTGTAGCTTTGGATGTTCTAGCAGCATGGGGTTGGCTGTGTCAAAAGGTCTTGACAGGAAATCAGCAACCACATTAGATTTACCTTTAATGTGCTTGACTGTGAAGGTATATTGAGAAAACCATTCTGACAATCTTAACAGTTGAGCGCTTGGTACAATCTTGGTGTTGAAGTTCATCATAGAGCTGAAGGACTTGAAATCTGTCTCAACCTGGAAAGGATGTCCTGCTAGATGAAACTCAAACTTCTTTATGCCGTATTTAACTGCTAGAATCTCTTTGATTGAGGAATGGTAGTGCTGTTCAGCATGGCTGAACTTCCCTGATTTGTACGCACAGACCTTTCTCTGTCCGTCCTTTTCTTCAAACAATATTGCAGCCCAAAACTCATTACTGGCATCTGTCTGCAGAATTCTGATTCCATCAGAAGGAATCTGGAGTGGAGGTAAAGTCTGCAGCTTAGTCTTTAGATACTTGACTGCTTCCGTCTGACCATCATTCCACGGTAGTGCATTCTTTTTTAAACTCTTCTCCAGCTGGCTTGTATACTGGCTGATATTTGGAACAAAATTTCTTAGATAGTTAACAATACCTAAGAACTGCTGTACCTGCTTGACCGTTAGGTTTGAGTCTGGGAACTTCAGGAGTTCCTGAGCTATATGAGGTCCAGGGTAGTATTGTCCGTCTGCCAGCTTCATTCCTAAGAAGTCAATTGTGGTGGTACACAGTTGTACCTTTTTTTCAGCGAGCATAATCCCGTATTGGCTCAGGAGTTGTGCAAACTCTTTGAGCAAGGCTTCATGGGATGTCAGATCATTGCTGAATAACAAGATATCATCTATGTAGACCAAAGCAGATGATAACAGAGGTTCAAAGATTCGAGTCATTGCCTCTTGGAAAAGTGAGGGGGCAGTCTTTAACCCAAATGGTAGAACCTTCCATTGGTAATGACCATTAGGAATGCAGAATGCTGTTTTCCATCTGTCTTCTGGGTTGATTCCAATTTGCCAGAATCCACTCTTCAAATCGAACTTTGAGAATACCTTTGCTTTGGCTAGGGATGAAAACAAAGCTGTTTTGTTTGGAAGGGGAAAGCTGATATCCATGAGGAAATGGTTCAATGGTTGGTAGTTGATTACCATCCTCTTTTTTCCTCTAGCTTGTTCGGATCTCTTGTTGACATAGAAAGCTTGGCATGCCCAAGGGGAATTTGATCGCTCAATTAACCCTTGTTTCCTAAGCTCTTCACATTCTTCAAGAATTCTGACGGAATCTTCAGGATTCATTCCTGGATGGGTCGCTTTGGTAGGAGTGACATCTTCATTTAACTTGAATGGAAGATTGATGAAAAACTGAGGATTCTTCCATAGAGGGTTTGGACATTTGGCTAAGAACTCTTGATGGTTATCTGCAAACATAGGTCTGAAGAGTTCTTTGAGCTGTTCAGCCGGCTGGACTGAGTAAATTCTTTCTTGCTGCACAAATGGTTTGAAGCTTGATTTGAATCTTACTCCGGTTGAGAGTAATCTTAGACTTGGGAGTTGTTGTAACAAGTCCCATCCCAGGACAAGATCTTTCCCTGGAAGATCAGTAGCAACAATTGCAGAGCTGATTGTGCAAGTAGGGAAAATCATAATGGTCAGTGGCTTTGTCCTTAGGTAAGTTGAGAATGTCTTGCTAGAAGCCGCTTTGTACGTGTTTACTTCCGGGACTAGGAAGCTTGGAGGTATCATTGCTGGATTGATCAGACTTTCAGCAGCTCCTGTGTCAAGGAAAGCAATTGCTTGTATAGGCCTATGCTTCTTAGAGAGGTAGATTTGTACCTTGATATGTGGAGAAATTCTGGTAGTAGCAATGATTGGTGGAGCTTGAGGTGAATCAACTTCCATTCTTTGATCATGACTAAGATCCTGATCAGGTTGAGTACTGGACTCACAAGAGGATATCAGTCTTGTATATATGGAAGGAATCTCGTCCGATGATGGAGGATGTTTTGTGACTGTTGTGAAGGCATAGATCTCATGGTGGTCATGATCTTCTATGGCTTCCAGGCAGCAAATAGTTGGTTCATCATCCATAGAAAAGATTGACTCAACATCAGCATCTTGCAAGTTTACTCCAGTAACTGCTTCTAGTTGTGCTACAAACCTCTTCTCGCTCTTAGGACATTCCTTAGCATAATGTCCTTTCTTTCCACAGACATAGCATCTTGATGACTTGGTTCTTGGAGAAGTTTTCCCCTTAAACCTTAGGAATCTTTTCCTTCTCTGTGGTGCAAACCGGATTGGGTACCTTTTACCTTGTTTCCGGGTCGATCTTCTATGAACAGTCTGCTTATGACTGTGCTCATAACTCCTGTGTTTCCCCTGGTGGCTTTTGTGTCTTCTAGTGCAATCGCATGATTCTTTCTTGCACTTGGTTTGGTACTTCGGAGGTCTGCAAGCTATTTCTAGCTTCTTGTCGTACTTAAGGAAAGTACGGATTACCTCTTTCCTTTGGCATAATTCTCTGACAGCGAAATGCACTGCTTGTACAATTTGTCCCATGGTTAACTCTGTAACTCGAAGGTTCTTGGCAGCAAGCTCCTTCTCTACTAAGGAGGATATTTCTTCCAATACTGAAGCTAAGAAGACTGGCTTAAGGGCATTGTCAGCTCCAAGATTGAGGAACAAATGTATCATTCGCTTGAAGTGGCGGTTCAGCTCCTTCTTATCATAGGAGCAGCACTTTCGCTTGAAAAATTCTCTTCTCATATCATCCATATCATTGTCTGGATTCCCAATGAAGTGAGCATGGATGTGATTAAGGAACTCTGAGAATTGCAGGCTTAATAGCTGAATCTGAGTTGGTTCAGGGATTAAGTCCCACCAGGTCTTGAGTATACCAGTGAATCTGGCTGTTAATTCTGATAGAATTTCAATAGTAGAAAAAACTGAGAGCCTCTTGAATAAACACCAGGAGTGAAATTCCTTCAACCTGTCTGCCCATTTATCCCATCGGATATCATCAAAGGTAAAGCGTAGGGAGTGCTTTTCTCCGGTGTTGGGATTTTGCCTCTGTCTTTCTTCAGGAGAATCAGAGAAATCAGTATCTTCTGGTTCATAAATCTCTGGTTCTCTGTCTGCCATCAATATGCGAGGGGGAGCTTCTTCTGTTGAGGAGTCTGATAATTCTTCTACTGAACTATCATCTAGAGAAGTTGGTAGAGACTCCGATTCTTCACTGTTAGTGTCAGATGTATGCTCTGAAGACGATTCATTCTCTGTCAAAGTACATTTGGTCATAAGAATCTGAGTAGCATATTGATTGTCCTGATCTGAGGTTGTCTGAATGTAACCATCGGTATCTGTGTAGTTTTCAGAGGGGGTTGCTTCGGATTCTGCTGTACTGACTGAATGGTTTGACCTGTCTGTTTTGGGCAGATGATCGGATATTACTCTCTCTCGAGTAATCAGGTGTTGTCTAGGCAATGGTTGACTTGGAGAACTGGTAGAACTGGTTCTACTCTCTTTGGCAACCGAAGAGCTAGGGATTTTCCTTTTCCCTTCTCTTATATTTCTCTTCTTTTGGTCTTCCTTTTGCTGGCGTTTGGCTATATCTCTAAGTTCTGCAACATCTCGCTTGGTTGTTGGAGTGAACAAGCTATAGCCTCTAGCATGCTCCTGTAAGGGAGAATAAAAGGAGTGTCTGCTGAATCCAAAAGGATCAGGCGGTGGAGCAGGAGGAGTAGTGGAAATCCTGGTAGAAGTTCTTTCTTCTACTGCCTTAATCTTTCTTTTTAACTTCTTGATTTCTTCATCCGGATCTGTTCTGAGGTATGAGGGATATCTTCCTTGGACAAGATCATCCAAGTTCCTTTGAAGAATACTTAAAACCTCATGCATCTTCTCAGCGTCGATATTTATCTTTTCATGTAACGTCTTCTCAGCCGTCAAGAAATGGTTCTGGAATGCGTTGATCTTATTATCAATGCTGCAAAGAGCATTGTTTTGGGCTAGCGCATTCTGACTTTGCCAGTTCAAAACTGCTTCTCCCATACTGTTTTCCATTGGTCTTCCTGTATGGTCTGTGGCTGTGGGAATTGGGATCTTCGCCATATACTTGACATTGTCGACTGTATATTCTTCAGTCGGAGGGAATGTATAGTTGTGTTGGTGAGGATCTGGCCGTAGCATCATTACCATAGGAAGAACGGGAAGAGGATTGATCATTCCGTTCTGTGTAGCTGTCTGGGAACATGTTCCAAGTGGCTTAGAAAATACTGGTTGAAACAGGTCCTGAAGAGAGGGAATAGGCTGAATTTGTTCCAGCTTATCTGTGGTAGGAATACTTTCTTCCATCGTATTCCTGTTAATACAGGTGGAAAGAACCTGTTGTTCTGGATGCTTTTTCTGCCATTTGAGGATTGGCTTGTAGCAAGGAAGGATCTTCTGAAGAGGCTTTAGAGGCCTCTTCTGATATATTTTCGTCTTCGAAGGTGGAGTTGAAGGCGAATCATGTCCATCCCATCCAGTAGGGATAACGGGACTTCTGTCTGGACTTGGGCTTGGAACAGCATAATTGACTACATAGTCAAACTTTCCTGAAGGTTGTCCAAGGAGTCCGGGTCTGTCTAACTTACGCATGGGCTTGCGTATGGGCTTCTTGTGAGAGTCATCATCATCACTTTCACTGTCAGAATCTGAGTCATAGCAGCTAGTGTTATGACGCGGGCTTCGTTTTCTTCGTCGAGTTTCTTCTCCCTCGGGTTGATCACAGTCACAGTTTGGATTGCACTGGGCATCATCCCAGAAACAGTGAGCAGAGTGTTGATCTCTGAAGAAGTAACAAGGATCTCCATATCCATCAAAAGAATGGATGTGCTTGTTGAGAGGATCAGGTCTCTTTCCCTTAGGTACAGGTTGTACCATGAACATACTCGGGAAAAGAGGTGGTGCAGTTGGTTCCTTATCTGCTGTCCTGTCAAACTTGATGGTTACCGTACCATCTTTGCTTCTGATGAAAGAGGAGGTGGTAGACTGAATAAGCTGGACAGACCCGGACTCCTTGGACAACCTTCAGGAAAGTTTGACTATGTAGTCAATTATGCTGTTCCAAGCCCAAGTCCAGACAATAGTCCTATTATCCCTACTGGATGGGATGGACATGATTCGCCTTCAACTCCACCTTCGAAGACGAAAATATATCAGAAGAGGCCTCTAAAGCCTCTTCAGAAGATCCTTCCTTGCTACAAGCCAATCCTCAAATGGCAGAAAAAGCATCCAGAACAACAGGTTCTTTCCACCTGTATTAACAGGAATACGATGGAAGAAAGTATTCCTACCACAGATAAGCTGGAACAAATTCAGCCTATTCCCTCTCTTCAGGACCTGTTTCAACCAGTATTTTCTAAGCCACTTGGAACATGTTCCCAGACAGCTACACAGAACGGAATGATCAATCCTCTTCCCGTTCTTCCTATGGTAATGATGCTACGGCCAGATCCTCACCAACACAACTATACATTCCCTCCGACTGAAGAATATACAGTCGACAATGTCAAGTATATGGCGAAGATCCCAATTCCCACAGCCACAGACCATACAGGAAGACCAATGGAAAACAGTATGGGAGAAGCAGTTTTGAACTGGCAAAGTCAGAATGCGCTAGCCCAAAACAATGCTCTTTGCAGCATTGATAATAAGATCAACGCATTCCAGAACCATTTCTTGACGGCTGAGAAGACGTTACATGAAAAGATAAATATCGACGCTGAGAAGATGCATGAGGTTTTAAGTATTCTTCAAAGGAACTTGGATGATCTTGTCCAAGGAAGATATCCCTCATACCTCAGAACAGATCCGGATGAAGAAATCAAGAAGTTAAAAAGAAAGATTAAGGCAGTAGAAGAAAGAACTTCTACCAGGATTTCCACTACTCCTCCTGCTCCACCGCCTGATCCTTTTGGATTCAGCAGACACTCCTTTTATTCTCCCTTACAGGAGCATGCTAGAGGCTATAGCTTGTTCACTCCAACAACCAAGCGAGATGTTGCAGAACTTAGAGATATAGCCAAACGCCAGCAAAAGGAAGACCAAAAGAAGAGAAATATAAGAGAAGGGAAAAGGAAAATCCCTAGCTCTTCGGTTGCCAAAGAGAGTAGAACCAGTTCTACCAGTTCTCCAAGTCAACCATTGCCTAGACAACACCTGATTACTCGAGAGAGAGTAATATCCGATCATCTGCCCAAAACAGACAGGTCAAACCATTCAGTCAGTACAGCAGAATCCGAAGCAACCCCCTCTGAAAACTACACAGATACCGATGGTTACATTCAGACAACCTCAGATCAGGACAATCAATATGCTACTCAGATTCTTATGACCAAATGTACTTTGACAGAGAATGAATCGTCTTCAGAGCATACATCTGACACTAACAGTGAAGAATCGGAGTCTCTACCAACTTCTCTAGATGATAGTTCAGTAGAAGAATTATCAGACTCCTCAACAGAAGAAGCTCCCCCTCGCATATTGATGGCAGACAGAGAACCAGAGATTTATGAACCAGAAGATACTGATTTCTCTGATTCTCCTGAAGAAAGACAGAGGCAAAATCCCAACACCGGAGAAAAGCACTCCCTACGCTTTACCTTTGATGATATCCGATGGGATAAATGGGCAGACAGGTTGAAGGAATTTCACTCCTGGTGTTTATTCAAGAGGCTCTCAGTTTTTTCTACTATTGAAATTCTATCAGAATTAACAGCCAGATTCACTGGTATACTCAAGACCTGGTGGGACTTAATCCCTGAACCAACTCAGATTCAGCTATTAAGCCTGCAATTCTCAGAGTTCCTTAATCACATCCATGCTCACTTCATTGGGAATCCAGACAATGATATGGATGATATGAGAAGAGAATTTTTCAAGCGAAAGTGCTGCTCCTATGATAAGAAGGAGCTGAACCGCCACTTCAAGCGAATGATACATTTGTTCCTCAATCTTGGAGCTGACAATGCCCTTAAGCCAGTCTTCTTAGCTTCAGTATTGGAAGAAATATCCTCCTTAGTAGAGAAGGAGCTTGCTGCCAAGAACCTTCGAGTTACAGAGTTAACCATGGGACAAATTGTACAAGCAGTGCATTTCGCTGTCAGAGAATTATGCCAAAGGAAAGAGGTAATCCGTACTTTCCTTAAGTACGACAAGAAGCTAGAAATAGCTTGCAGACCTCCGAAGTACCAAACCAAGTGCAAGAAAGAATCATGCGATTGCACTAGAAGACACAAAAGCCACCAGGGGAAACACAGGAGTTATGAGCACAGTCATAAGCAGACTGTTCATAGAAGATCGACCCGGAAACAAGGTAAAAGGTACCCAATCCGGTTTGCACCACAGAGAAGGAAAAGATTCCTAAGGTTTAAGGGGAAAACTTCTCCAAGAACCAAGTCATCAAGATGCTATGTCTGTGGAAAGAAAGGACATTATGCTAAGGAATGTCCTAAGAGCGAGAAGAGGTTTGTAGCACAACTAGAAGCAGTTACTGGAGTAAACTTGCAAGATGCTGATGTTGAGTCAATCTTTTCTATGGATGATGAACCAACTATTTGCTGCCTGGAAGCCATAGAAGATCATGACCACCATGAGATCTATGCCTTCACAACAGTCACAAAACATCCTCCATCATCGGACGAGATTCCTTCCATATATACAAGACTGATATCCTCTTGTGAGTCCAGTACTCAACCTGATCAGGATCTTAGTCATGATCAAAGAATGGAAGTTGATTCACCTCAAGCTCCACCAATCATTGCTACTACCAGAATTTCTCCACATATCAAGGTACAAATCTACCTCTCTAAGAAGCATAGGCCTATACAAGCAATTGCTTTCCTTGACACAGGAGCTGCTGAAAGTCTGATCAATCCAGCAATGATACCTCCAAGCTTCCTAGTCCCGGAAGTAAACACGTACAAAGCGGCTTCTAGCAAGACATTCTCAACTTACCTAAGGACAAAGCCACTGACCATTATGATTTTCCCTACTTGCACAATCAGCTCTGCAATTGTTGCTACTGATCTTCCAGGGAAAGATCTTGTCCTGGGATGGGACTTGTTACAACAACTCCCAAGTCTAAGATTACTCTCAACCGGAGTAAGATTCAAATCAAGCTTCAAACCATTTGTGCAGCAAGAAAGAATTTACTCAGTCCAGCCGGCTGAACAGCTCAAAGAACTCTTCAGACCTATGTTTGCAGATAACCATCAAGAGTTCTTAGCCAAATGTCCAAACCCTCTATGGAAGAATCCTCAGTTTTTCATCAATCTTCCATTCAAGTTAAATGAAGATGTCACTCCTACTAAAGCGACCCATCCAGGAATGAATCCTGAAGATTCCGTCAGAATTCTTGAAGAATGTGAAGAGCTTAGGAAACAAGGGTTAATTGAGCGATCAAATTCCCCTTGGGCATGCCAAGCTTTCTATGTCAACAAGAGATCCGAACAAGCTAGAGGAAAAAAGAGGATGGTAATCAACTACCAACCATTGAACCATTTCCTCATGGATATCAGCTTTCCCCTTCCAAACAAAAAGCACGTCACAGCAGACTGTTCCAGAAAATGCAGCCGAAAAAGTAGAGTACCGTCCGGGTTTGACCTCGGGAGAAAAGTTCTAAGGTTAGGAAACCTCAGAGCCAAGTCTCAGGTGCTATGTTGTTGGAGTTGAAGGCTTACTAGGAATGTCTTTAAAAGCGAAAGCTCGTTCGTGCACATGAAGCTTACTGGGTACTTCGTGAGATGTGAATCAATTTTTTTATGGATGATGACACTATGTTGTGCCTGAGCACAGAAGTCTGTATCATGAGATCTAGCTTCACGAGTCAACTCTCCACTCTGTCAAACGATTCTTTATATATTAAAGGTATTCTCTTTGTGTCAGTTACCCTGAAACACTAGCTTATCATATCGAGCTTGGAAAGTTGATTCACCCATCCACATCTGCTACCCCAGAATTTCCATATAGGTCAAATCTCATCTCAGAGATAGGTATCAGCATGCTTTCTTGACACAGGAGTGTAAGTCTGATCAACGCCATGATACTCAGTTCTAGTCCGAGTAAACACCGTATTAAGCAGGGTTTGAGGTTTCATTACAGGACAAAGCCAGTAACTATATTGATCTTCCTATGCCTTGTCTGCATTGTTGCTACTGCTTCCGGGAAAGCTTGTCCTAGGATGGGATTGTCTACAACATTCCAATTGAGCTACTGCAAACTGGAGTTAGATTTAAGTCGCTTTAGCTTTGTTCAGCAGAGATTTATTCGTCAGTCGTTGAAAGCTAAGAACTTGCATCCGTTGTTTGCAGCCCATCAAGTTTTAGCTAATGTTCACCCTTATGAAGATCCCGTTCTTTATCAATCTTCGTTCAAGTAATGAAGATGTCACTTACAAAGCGACCATCAAGGAATGATCCTGAAGATTCAGTGATTCATGAGGGTGCGAAACTTGGAACAGGGGTTGATCTTGAGCGTCAATTTCGCCCTGGGTGCCAGTTTCTTGCAAGATCCGAACAGCAGAGGAAGAAGGATGGTTAAATATTACAAGTTGAACCTTTCTCGGGCACAGTTCCGCTCCAACAAGCGTGTTATTCTTCCTAGCCAAAGCCAAGATATTCTCAATTCGATTTGAAGAGTGGAATTCTGGCAATTGGATTAACCCAAGACAGATGGAAACGGTTTGCATTCTAAGGTCTTAAATGGTTTTACCTTCGGGTTTAAGCTGCCCTTCTTTTCCAGGAGGCATGACCTTCGAATCTTTGACCTCTGTTTCATTGTTTGTTCTCT
>JARUPW010000026.1:2024917-2088704 GCA_029817735.1 Melastoma sanguineum
TAGATGATATCTTGTTATTCAGCAATGATCTGACATCCCATGAAGCCTTGCTTAAAGAGTTTGCACAACTCCTGAGCCAATACGGGATTATGCTCGCTGAAAAAAAGGTACAACTGTGTACCACCACAATTGACTTCTTGGGGATGAAACTGGCAGATGGACAATACTACCCTGGACCGCATATAGCTCAGGAACTCCTGAAGTTCCCAGACTCAAATCTAACGGTCAAACAGGTACAGCAGTTCTTAGGTATTGTTAACTATCTAAGAAATTTTGTTCCAAATATCAGCCAGTATACTAGCCAGCTGGAAAGGAGTTTGAAGAAAAATGCACTACCGTGGAATGATACTCAGACAGAAGCGGTCAAGTTTCTAAAGACCAAACTGCAGACTTTACCTCCACTCCAGATTCCTTCTGATGGAATCAGAATTCTGCAGACAGATGCAAGTAATGAGTTTTGGGCTGCAATATTGTTTGAAGAAAAGGACGGACAGAGAAAGGTCTGTGCGTATAAGTCAGGAAAATTTAGCCATGCTGAACAGCACTACCATTCCTCAATCAAAGAAATTCTAGCAGTTAAATACGGTATCAAGAAGTTCGAGTTTCATCTAGCAGGACATCATTTCCAGGTCGAAACAGATTTCAAGTCCTTCAGCTCTATGATGAACTTCAACACCAAGATTGTACCGAGCGCTCAATTGTTAAGACTGTCAGAATGGTTTTCTCAATACACCTTCACAGTCAAACACATTAAAGGAAAATCTAACGTGGTTGCTGATTTTCTGTCAAGACCTTTTGACACAGCCAACCCTATGCTGCTAGAACATCCGAAGTTACAAGCTATGTTCACCACTCATATCCAAGCTAAGCCACGAAAGGCTCAGGCAACTTCACTGCCACCTGAGATTCATAGATGGAATGAACTATTCAGGTTTGACTATGCAGCGGAAATTCTCTCCCAGCCATATCCAAGAATGCAATGCTACCTAGAACAAGTCTTCCGGAATTATGGCCAATTATTTTTCCCGATTGAAGGATTGCATCCAACGCATCCATTTTTACATCTCTTCCCTATACGACCAGAAGACGCTTTCCCTAAAGACCTTAAATGGTTCTTTTGGTACTTCTTCCATTCACACACTGTTGCTTTGGAATTCCCGGCTGCAGAGATGCTGCTGATGGATCTCTTAAAACCTCTAGACAAACATATGAGAGGCGTTCTCATAGGCGTACGGATAGATCGTCTTCATGACAGTACCAAACGTGGTAACCGAGTCACCTTCTAGACCAAGCTCCTTGTTCGTATGGCGATGGTTTTCACCGGGCCCTAATGACGATTCTCAATTTTTCTGTTTTGCAGGAAATGGCACTATAGCGAGGAAGCTCATTCATTAATCTCCATCAATACCGTCGATGAATTCTCATGCTTGCCTCACTCCATCTCATTACACTACGGAGAAATGGAAGACCTAACAGTCTTGTTACCACATGCAGTTCCCCCTTCATATCATCCAGGAACTCCAGAGTATCAAGCCGCCTCCTACAACCGTCAATGTCTCACGGAAAAGCTTTGTTCCCTGAATGCTTATCCTCTGCCAACAGATGAAGACCTTTTAGCCCAAAGGATTACAAGGACAGACATGACCCATGTCTGGAACCTCTCAAATGCTTTACACACATTTCAGCAAACTCGCACTGATTGGGATGAAGTTGCAGAAGATATGCTCCATAGCATAGATCTCAAAAGCCCAAGATCATCACAAGAAGAAGGCCCAAGCTCACAGGACCCAGGATCGTCACAAGACCAGACAGCCGGCCCGTCTACAACTCCAAAACGGACCTCTCGAAGTAAAGACAAGGACCCACGTGGAAAGAGGCCAAAAACTCAACAGTAACAACACATGCCGTAAGGACGAAGAGATAAAAACGAATCTCTTTACAGCAAGATGAAAGGACAGCACCTAACACCGAAAGAAGAAAGTGACAGCCAGAAGATAAGAACGAATCTTCCAGCTCACCAGCGCACTAAGGAATTAGACTGTAGACAGCCCATCCACCACTTAGTTTTCTTTCAGTTTTAGCTATAAATAGCTTTCATTTGTAACATTGGAAACCAAGTCTCGAATACACAAAGTTTTCCAGAAAATCTCTTCGAGCACTCCATCCATGGCTTTCTAAACACATCAGGGGCAATAACCAGGGCAGGCAGTAAGATCTTCTAGATCTCTCATCCAATCTCTCTACTTTCGATAAACCCAAAAACATCAGAAAACCTAGAAAATCCAAAAAATCATTTTGATTCATGTCTTTGTTTTCCAGTATTCACCATATGTTTATGATTGTGTTCATTCTTTCACTCTTATTCCCAGAATTGTCTAAATTCTGTTTCATCCTCTGTTTATATGTCTTCACTCCAGTCATTATCATGTTTGTTTGAGTCCTCTTAACCTTGCTCTAGGATCTGATAAGTTGTAAGCCTCCGCCTTTAGGGTATCCTCTTCCAAGTGTGGTTTAACGTTTTGATAATTGAAGTTGTGGAATTTCCTTCTCAGACTATTATCACTAGACGGACTTTGTCGTATGCTGTTATTTCGGAACGNGCCTTGCTCAAAGAGTTTGCACAACTCCTGAGCCAATACGGGATTATGCTCGCTGAAAAAAAGGTACAACTGTGTACCACCACAATTGACTTCTTAGGGATGAAGCTGGCAGATGGACAATACTACCCTGGACCTCATATCGCTCAGGAACTCCTGAAGTTCCCAGACTCAAACCTAACAGTCAAACAGGTACAGCAGTTCTTAGGTATTGTCAACTATCTAAGAAATTTTGTTCCAAATATCAGCCAGTATACAAGCCTGCTGGAAAGAAGTTTGAAGAAGAATGCACTACCGTGGAATGATGCTCAGACAGAAGCGGTCAAGTATCTAAAGACCAAACTGCAGACTTTACCTCCACTCCAGATTCCTTCTGATGGAATCAGAATTCTGCAGACAGATGCCAGTAATGAGTTTTGGGCTGCAATATTGTTCGAGGAAAAGGACGGACAGAGAAAGGTCTGTGCGTACAAGTCAGGAAAATTCAGCCATGCTGAACAGCACTACCATTCCTCAATCAAAGAGATTCTAGCAGTCAAATACGGCATAAAAAAGTTTGAGTTTCATCTAGCAGGATATCATTTCCAGGTTGAGACAGATTTCAGGTCCTTCAGCTCTATGATGAACTTCAACACCAAGATTGTACCAAGCGCTCAACTATTAAGACTGTCAGAATGGTTTTCCCAATACACCTTCACAGTCAAGCACATTAAAGGTAAATCTAATGTGGTTGCTGATTTCTTGTCAAGACCTTTTGACACAGCCAACCCTATGCTGCTAGAACATCCAAAGTTACAAGCTATGTTCACCACTCATATCCAAGCTAAGCCACGAAAGGCTCAAGCAACTTCACTGCCACCAGAGATTCATAGATGGAATGAACTCTTCAGATTTGACTATGCAGTGGAAATTCTCTCCCAGCCATATCCAAGAATGCAATATTACTTGGAACAGGTCTTCCGGAACTATGGCCAGTTATTCTTCCCTATTGAAGGACTGCATCCAACGCATCCATTTCTACATCTCTTCCCAATACGGCCAGAAGACGCTTTCCCTAAAGACCTTAAATGGTTCTTTTGGCACTTCTTCCATTCACACACAGTTGGTTTGGAATTCCCAGCTGAAGAAATGCTGCACTATCTCGAGAATTTTGGAGATCTGTTTGTATACTCTCCGCAAAAGTTTCCACATGCCTATCTGGCGGAAGTACTGTCATGGTTTGCACCATTGGCTCAGTGGAAGATCTGGTTCGAGGAACAAGCATATCGCTACCAGAAGTGGCCCGGGATTACTGCTAACTCGATTTTTCTGTTTTGCAGGAAATGGCATTATAGTGAGGAAGCTCATTCATTAGTCTCCATCAACACCGTCGATGAATTTTCATGCTTGCCTCACTCCATCTCACTACACTACGGAGAAATGGAAGACCTAACAGTTTTGTTGCCACATGCAGTTCCCCCTTCATACCATCCAGGAACTCCAGAGTATCAGGCCGCCTCCTACAATCGTCAATGTCTCACAGAGAAGCTTTGTTCTCTAAATGCTTATCCTTTACCAACAGATGAAGATCTTTTGGCCCAAAGGATTACAAGGATAGACATGACCCATGTCTGGAACCTTTCAAATGCTCTACATACATTTGAGCAAGCACGCACTGATTGGGATGAAGTCGCAGAAGATATGCTCCATAGCATCGATCTAAAAAGCCCAGGATCATCACAAGAAGAAGGCCCAAACTCACAGGCCCCAGGATCGTCACAAGACCAGACAGCCGGCCCGTCTACAACTCCCAAACGAGTCTCTCGAAGCAAAGACAGGGACCCACACGGAAAGAGGCCAAAAACTCAACAGTAACACCACATGCTGCNCACCACATGCTGCAAAGACAAAGAGATAAGAAAGAATCTCTTTCCAGCCACCGAAAGAAAGAAAAGACAGCACCAGTCACCGAAAGGAGATAGTGACCGCCAGAAGATAAGAACGAATCTTCCAGCTCATTAGCGCACTAGGAAATTAGACTGTGGACAGCTCATCCACCACTTAGTTTTCTTTCAGTTTTAGCTATAAATAGCTTTCATTTGTAACATTGAGAACCAAGTCTCGAATACACAAAGATTCCCAGAAAATCTTTCGAGCACTCCATCCATGGCTTTCTAAACACATCAGGGGCAATAACCAGGGCAGGCAGTAAGATCTTCTAGATCTCTCATTCAATCTCTCTACTTTCGATAAACCCAAAAACATCAGAAAACCCAGAAAACCAAAAATCAGTTCATGTCTTTGTTTTCCAGTATTCACCATATGTTTGTGATTGTGTTCATTCTTTCACTCCTATTCCCAGAATTATCTAAATTATGTTTTATCCTCTGTTTATATATGTTCACTCCAGTTATTCTTATGTTTGTTTAAACACTCTTACCCTTATTCTAAGGACTGATAAGTTGTAAGATTCCACCTTTAGAATATCCTCTTCCCACAGGATTAATGTTTTGATTATTAATGTTTTGGAATTCTCTTCCCAGACTCCTATCATTAAACGGACTTTGTTGTATGCTGTTACTTCGGTAAGGTCGTCCTAAAAGACTGTAAGGCTATCTACTTCGCCATAAGTGCCACTTGAGCCAGGAGGGCGTTTCGGCCAGGCTTGATATTGATAGCAGGGTGAAGGATGAGACCTCCACTGAAACAGCAGCGTTTCCACAAACCTCCCTTTCCTGATAGTCTTGTCCTGAGAAGTTACTTCCTCAACCTTCATCGTCATTACAATGAACCTATGTGGAAGAAACGAAACACTATAGGAAGAGTCAAAACAACTTTGTCTTCTTTAGATGTCTTCATAGATTATAAGGTTAAGAGTTGTATTCTCTATTCCTTAGATGCACAGCTTTCATCCTATGAAAATATGAAGCCAAGACAAGAACAGGTATCCCCTGCCTGTTGTGATCTTTATTACGGATGGATCACCCTCCGTAACTATGTGAAGTACCGCAAGTATCTTGTATGGTACGGCAAATGGCTTCAGTACCTATCAAGTGTCTAGTCTTTGTACTCTTTCGTGTAATCCTGTATTCTCTTCGTGTACGACCCAGCTTTTGTAATCTATCCACTTTCAGTTCTCCAAGTGTTTATCTAAAAGCCTTATCTCTATTCCGCTGCTTAACTCTTATGTCTGGCCTTTGANTTCGGCCAGGCTTGATATTGATAGCAGGGTGAAGGATGAGACCTCCACTGAAACAGCAGCGTTTCCACAAACCTCCCTTTCCTGATAGTCTTGTCCTGAGAAGTTACTTCCTCAACCTTCATCGTCATTACAATGAACCTATGTGGAAGAAACGAAACACTATAGGAAGAGTCAAAACAACTTTGTCTTCTTTAGATGTCTTCATAGATTATAAGGTTAAGAGTTGTATTCTCTATTCCTTAGATGCACAGCTTTCATCCTATGAAAATATGAAGCCAGGACAAGAACAGGTATCCCCTGCCTGTTGTGATCTTTATTACGGATGGATCACCCTCCGTAACTATGTGAAGTACCGCAAGTATCTTGTATGGTACGGCAAATGGCTTCAGTACCTATCAAGTGTCTAGTCTTTGTACTCTTTCGTGTAATCCTGTATTCTCTTCGTGTACGACCCAGCTTTTGTAATCTATCCACTTTCAGTTCTCCAAGTGTTTATCTAAAAGCCTTCAAATAAAATATCTACAAAAACTAATCAACACTCACAAGATTTGGGTGATGCAAAAAATGGCGAGTCTTTTTTGTTCGATTTGTCTAGTAGCCATTTCTGTACCTATATATTATGAATACCCCAGGTTTGATACATTTATTTTATTATTTAACCATACACCCAAAGAACACGTAGGACCGACCTTTCATCTCCATACCTTCAGTCACAACCCTTTCCATCTAGAAACATCACCACATCTATCCAACAAGAACCCAAATAAAAAAGAAGAAGAAGGTTTTACTAGGAGAAAGAAATTCAAATAATAATAATGCCCCCCATGTCTTCGTGTCGCCAAAATTTACTTCCTTTGTTTTGCTCTGTTCCATTATTAGCGCATGATAAGACGTCACCCGCACTGAGTTGGGGCAGGGCTTAGTGCTAACCTGCGCCCTTGGGGGGTGTGTGCAGATATGCTCTTATTTCTTACACGTAAATTTTAAGATATTTTCTCTTTTTCAGACATTATTATTTGATCATGAGCATAAGAAGGACGATGATGTCTTCCTTTGCACGGACACAGACTTCCGATCAATCATAGAGTCGATCATAACGTAATTATGTAGTGGAGCAACCTCGTTAATAATATCTCTTTCTTAGAATATTCTGCGAAATTGGATTATTAAAATAATATTTTGTAACTAATATTAAAAAAGTCCATGCAGAAAAATCAAGTTCATTTAAAAAAAAATTGAGAATTCAGTGTTAGAGTTCGGGTAATTCAAACATAGAGTTTATTTAATTTTTTCAAATGAACTCAATGTTAGAAACGTCGAATTTATTATAAACTCGTTATTTTTTATTGACATTAGTTATAAAAATATTATTTTGATTGACCTATTTCGCAAGATATTTTGTGAAAAGAAATTACGAGAGTAACAAAAGCTAGTGGAGGAACGCGTCGGGAATTTCTTAAAAGAAGTTTTAGCTTATAATATAGAGATGCACGTAATCGATTCAATGAATTCATCGCGTTCGGCATATGGTAAAAGGACACTTGCGTAATTAATATTTTATGTTGGGAACTTTTGAGAAAGGAGCTTTGCAATTGCATTGCATTGCAATCGCGAATATTAAAGTCGATCTTTGTATTATTAAACTAATTAATGGCGGGTCTTAATCCACTATTATGAACTCTAATTAAAGGAAAACAACTAACATGGTCCTAATCTTAACCATCGAATAGTAAACATTTTTGGTCCGGATCAAGAAGCCAATTAATAGTGTAGATACATGACATTTTAAGTCTAAGCCGGCTAAGAATTCAACCAAGCGAGGATAACGAATATCATGTTGAGGAGACATGGCACAAAAGGATTCAATCTATTCGGAGAAATGACGTGTCATTAATTGAAGACGTGTTACGTCTAAAGAAATGGAGACTTAAAACGAAGTTTACCTCGTCATTTTCGGATTAGCACAGAAAACAACAACACAATCACCGGTCATGGACTGTTGACTATCTTTTGTTTTGCTTTGCACCACTTTGGAGTTTTTGACAAATTCAAGTTGCGATCATATTTACGAATTAAATTTCAAACTCTTTATTTGAGTCAAATATTTTCTACTTATTTTGTTTGTTTCTTATTCTTAGTTCGAAATTACGATTTCTTTCTTTATTTGAAAACTACAAAACAAGATTATAACTGGTATAAGGTGGTCTTGTGCACAGGGACTGTCTCGGAGAGTAGCGATGAGGAAGGACAAGATAGTGGGCGTCGTCATGATCATTCTCGAACCCGATCCCCGTGTACAGCAACCCATACGCCTTTGTTCAGAAATCACAGAAAACAGCAGTAGAGCGAGTGGTAGTAGGACTTCTTGGATTGTGTAATTGGCATATGGGATAAAGAATTAACCAAACTTAAGAAAGAGATTTTATTTCGTGGGCTGGACCGGTTCAATCGCCAGGCTGATTTATTTTCGTTTCGATTAGATCGAGAACAACTTATTTCGCCGTTTTTGCAACCCGTCCAAACCGATCGCCGCCGATCTCCGTGCGGCGACGATGACGACGGCCATGGGACCACCGCCTCCACGGACCACCCATCCTGAGGCCGAAGAACAATCCCCAGCGGTTCCTCAGCCGCAGGCACCCGATGCCGCCGCCGACGGCCTTCCGGAAAAACAAGAAGCCGATTCCAGGAAGCACCACCAGGGTGCGCGGGTGGAGGTTCCGTACACCATCCCTCCGTGGAGTGAGCCTCCCTGTCACGAGTTCTTCCTCGAGGTTCTCAAGGATGGAGCGATTATCGACCAGTGGAAAGTGTGAGTTGGTTTGTGCATTCCGGGAGTTCGATTCTTGCTTTGCTTTCGGTGTGGTGTCGTTGTATGTGTGTGGCTCTTCCTTTGCTTTACCTAGAGTGGATTTCCCGTGTATGCAGCTATTCTGAGGGGATTCTGCATGCTCTCCCACTTTTGAGTTCCAATTGAGTCCTGATATTTGGAAAGCTTCTGTTGCCATGAGATGCCTGTCTTGAGCTTATTTCTTACTTTAGGGTTTCCTTGATAGTTTCATACGGCCTTGTATATTCACATAGATGTAGGAGCTCAATCATACTTTTTCTGCTGTCTGCACGCACACTGTGTCAGAGGACATGTATAACAAAATATTGAGGCATTCCCCGTTCATAAAATGAGAACTATGAAATGGGCTTCTGTAATTCTGGTACTTACCTATCATTTGGAGTCCGTTTGTTATGTTTTAGGCATGAGAAAGGAGCGTATATGTTTGGAAGGGTTGACTTGTGCGATTTTATGCTGGAGCACCCGACCATTTCTCGGTTTCATGCTGGTATGTGAACTTCATTCCTTCTTTTTTGGGAGATTCGCAGCTTGTAGTTATTCTAACTGTGGCTTTTGGTGTTGGGTCAGTGCTCCAATTTAATGCCAGCGGGGATGCTTATTTATATGATCTGGGAAGCACTCATGGTACCATTGTGAACAAGAAGCAGGTAGCAATGTGTCGTTATTGCCTACTCTTCATGTTTTGTTCCCGTATATACTCTCCAAATAGTAGATTAGCTGCAGATGGGTAATCCTGGAGAATTAAGTGCCGTTAGTTTGCATTGTTGCTTCTTTTTGTCTTTTTTATTTCAATTTTATTATGTTATGCGAGTCAGCACGGTAATACAACCGCAAAGTTTCCTGGAAGCTTAAGAAATCGGGGACACGCCAATAATCTTTATCCATTGGTATATTTATGCATTTTTGAATCAGCTGTATTCATCATTTCACTTGTTGATATATGTAGAACGTTATAGGTAGGTGTGTACTTTGTATGTTCATGTTAGTGCTCAGGCTCAGTAAATGTCTGGAAGTTTTCTTTTTATTAAAGAAAAATTTGTCAGTCGCACTTATAATCAACATCCTTCTTATTATCATTTCTTAAGCCTTGTGAATTTAGATAGAAAACTTTCTTTTTTTTTGGTTTCTTATATTGTTGGGATGATTAGGTGAAGGCAAAGGCATATGTGGACTTGCATGTCGGAGATGTCATCCGATTTGGCCAGTAAGTGCACCAGCCAAAATGTTGTTAATTAGCCCAAAATAATCAAGATCTATGTTTCTCGTGTTCTGTGGTTACAATGTATTTCAAATTTCCTTGTTTAAGTCAGGTTGCTATGTGCAATGTTCTTGCTTCATTATCTATATTCCTGTCAACTCTTTTTTGTGCTGCAAGATACTTTAACAATGTTTTTCTGGCTTAGGCTTAGTCATATGGCATATGCAACTGGTCCTGGTAGATGCCATCTAAATCCTCTTTAGCTATCGGTGCATGGCATAGTAAAGAATTAAGGAACTTATATTGCTTGACGCCTGTAAATTACAGTTTCAGCTTCTGGTCTTGACTTCAAAGAAGTTTTATGTGCTGTTTATGTTGATTCATGTAGTTGATCCTCGAGTTTCTTTTTCTTTTTTGAGGCTTTTCTCTTTGTGGCTAAAATATTTCTTAGTGTAAATAGTGAACATAAAACATTTAGTTACTTGCTGCTTTGATCGCCTACTGTATTTTACAA
Organism: Melastoma sanguineum; assembly: GCA_029817735.1. Lineage (NCBI taxonomy): Eukaryota > Viridiplantae > Streptophyta > Magnoliopsida > Myrtales > Melastomataceae > Melastoma > Melastoma sanguineum. The sequence goes on from JARUPW010000026.1 coordinate 2,035,259, forward strand.
TAGCTATGTGCACTGATGGGTTCATTGTGGTTGCGTGCAGATCCACTCGATTGTATGTTTTCCAAGGCCCAACTAATTTAATGCCTCCAGTGAGTTTATCCTTTGCAGCCTGAACGTCTATTCTCCACTATTTGTTTTTTCAGTCAGAAGGTAGAAGTCCAATAGTTTAAAATAGGCTGTGTTTGCATTTATGAACAACTGATGATAATTCTAGGAGGTGGATCTCAAGGCTATTAGAGAAGCGAAAATTCGGGAGAAGTTGCGAGACAGAGAAGCCTCTCTTCAACGGGCAAGAGATGAAGCAAATCTCGCTGATGGTATCTCATGGGGAATGGGAGAAGACGCAATTGAAGAAGCTGAGGTTGGTGCAGGCATCTTTGGATTATATGTAGTCCTCTGATGATTATGAATTTTATTGTTTGCCCTTTTAGTGGACTGGTTTTTATTGTTATTTTAAAGTTTTTATGTCTGAAGAACTTATCCCTTTATACTTAATTTCATTGATAGGAAGAGGTGGATGAGGTAACTTGGCAAACGTACAAAGGACAACTTACAGAGAAGCAGGAAAAGACCCGGGAGAAAGTACTGAAGAGAACTCAAAAGGCAGGCCTTCATTCTTGGATGGATTTTATAAGTTTCTGCAAAAGACTTCTTCAAATAAGTTCTTTATCTATCATGTTTTGTGGTTTAGAACAGCTAATACACCAGTACAATAGCTTTCACGGCATTTTCTTGTTTAACAATGTGTTGATGCGTGTGTAGAATGTCTGCTGTGCTTAGGGAAAAGATGTAGATTCTTGGTTCTTGGGAATAATAGGATGTTGCTTTACATCCTGCGGATGAACTTGTGATTGTTTTATCATTCGGGTACATTTGTATCCACATGTTACACTAAAATGATGATGTTATGCTGATCTTTTAGTTTCTTGCTTCAGATCGCTCATATGAAGAAAGAAATTGATGCTATTCGTGCTAAAGACATTGCTCAAGGTGGACTGACTCAGGGACAACAAACTCAAATCGCTCGCAATGAACAGCGCATTGCACAGGTGCAGTTGCCCATATTTCCGACCTCTTCTGTTGTCCGGATTTGTATTTTAGGACAGTTTCCAGTGTCGTTTGAAAGCTATTCAACTTCAGCTTTCACTGTTTATTTTGGTTGTAGGTGTTGGAAGAACTTGAAAACTTGGAAGAAACGTTGAATGATAGTATAAGAGAGAGCTTAGGTGCTCGGTCAGGAACATCAACTCATGGGAGAAATAAAGGAGCCATTGAAGAGGATGAAACTTTAAGGTATCTCATGGCAGTGTCCCCTCTTTCATTTATTGTTTCAAGTGGGTGATTTGCTTATCGTTGTGGTTGGTGAAAATTCACTTTGACTTAGGAAGCATTTCTTGAATGAGTTTAACTATTTGTCTTGATAATCTACTTGAGTTAAATTTGGTGCAAGTAATAATTTTTTTGGTTTGTCCAGCGATGATGATGATTTCTATGACCGGACTAAGAAAAAAATTAGCAACAAAAAATTGGGCGAAAATCAGTCTGTTGAAACAGCTGATACCCTTCTCGACAAGAGGGATTCAATTATAAAACAAATAGACGAGCAAAAGGAGCTGCTGCTGAGTGAAAAGAAGAGAATGGAAGTTGAAGCTCCGAGGGAAACCAAAACCGACACTGACACTGGAGATTCTCTTGATTCTTACATGACTGGGCTTTCTTCTCAGCTAAGTATGGCATTTGGATTCGGGAAAATTAAACCTGTCTGCAAATCATTGCCAGTTGAATGCTTTTCTTGCAAATCATACTTCTGTTTTCCTTTTCAGTTCTCGATAAAACGACATACATTGAGAAGGAAATATCCTCTCTCCAGTCCGAGCTGGATCGAATCAATTACCTGTTGAAGTTTGCCGATCCAACCGGAGAAGCTTCAAAGAAATGGAGTGCACAGAAATCAGAGGCTGTTGTTATTGAGAGACTTGACACTGCACTGAACAAGAAGCCTCTATCACCAAAAGCAATTGTAGCTGGAGAAAATGGAAAAGCTGCAAATGACCATGGGATCAAAGAAATTGAGGTGAACACAGATAAAGAGGACAGAAAGACAGAAGATGCCGAGACAGTTGTCAGCAAACTGCCAGAGGGGGGAAAATTTAAATATACCGTGGTGAAGCCAAAGTGGATGGGGGCTGTTGATGATATCCAAGACAAAGAAGCTAAAGTAGAGGATGTTCACAACGATCATGAGTCCGAGCAGTTTGTTGACTACAAAGACCGGAATAATGTGTTGAGCGGCGATGCTGATTCCCAGACGAAGTCAAGCTCCCTGATGGATGGATCAGCGTCGGGCTTAATTATACGGAAGCGGAAGCAAGCTCATGAACTTGGGGGAAGCAAAGAGGAAATGCCAGATCAATCAACATCCTCCACAAGAGGAACTGAACTCGAAGCTGAGGATGCCGTGGCCTTGTTGCTTAAACATCAGAAAGGGTACTATGGTGTGGACAGTGAACCAAATGATGATTTAGCGAGCCTCCCTTTACAGCATCCCGATGAGGACCATAAGAAGCCAAGACGAATAATGGGACCGGAGAAGCCTTCTTTTCTCAAAGCTGGTTCTGATTACGAATCATGGATGCCTCCTGAAGGTAATCAACTTTCAATGTCTTCCGTTTCCTCATCAAACTTATATTCCCTACTAGTTCCATTAACTGAAATGTGGTACCCGATTCAGGTCAGTTGGGGGATGGCCGGACCAAGTTAAATGATCGATACGGGTACTGAGCGTTGGCTGGTTTTACATTGTTGCGCATTCTCACCACAAAAAGAGGATCATTTGGCTACGATGGAATTGGAGGTATGCATGTTTCCGCCCTGGTTTTCACAGCAAAGGAGAATTCACTGTCAGATTATGCGGTGGGACTTGTTTGTACATTAAGAATATAACGATGGACAAAAGTTGCTGCCTCCTTCTGAAGGAAATATGTTTTACTGTATTTCTTGTTAGATGCGTGTAGTTTTGATGATTACTCTTCCTGCTCAATTTGAACGAACAAAAAATGAATACCTTTCTGTATGGACTGAAATGCGGAGCCATTATATAAATCCTCTCTGATAAAATGCCAGAATATTATTTACATAAACTTTTACGACAAAAAATTTTTAGATAATTTCTCATTGCTTTTCTCCTATCTCTATGCACATACATTTAATTGACTAACATTACAAAACCGCCGAGGTACAAACTTGTGTTATATATAGATTTAAAATAGGAAAGCAACCGAGTATCCCTCTGCTTTCTCCGAGGTTTTCGTGTAGAGCAGGTTTCGCTCCCTTTCACGGACCACGTATCCTTGTCATGGAAAAGTCATCGCTGCACTTCTCCCATGTCAGGCTTTACAAGGCCATATCGGCCACGGCGATTCAGAACATCGAAGTCGGGTCAAGAGGATACCCGTATTTGCTTGGGCAACTTGAAAGCTCATCTGGCGGCACAGCTGATGTAGGACTCTCGCAGTCATCGCCCAACACAATGGGGGTAAAGTTGACGAGGAACAGTCAAATCCATTCATTAGTTGAAGAAGTACGGCGAGTCCAAAACCTCCTTCAGATCGAAGTCTCCACGGTCTGGCAAAGACGGGAACGACAACGAAGGAAAAGACTGCTCGAAGCTTTCCAGCAACTGCACCCGAAGAAAGAGTTCCAGGTTATTAGTTGACTGGTCGGCGACAAATAGTAAAGCCAAATCTATAATGTACGAGGAAGGCGAGGGTACATTTTCCAAAATAGGAGTTCCATAGAGTTCGACAAACTTCTCCCTCAATATCCTGCTCATTACGTCCACATCGCAAGCATGCGTCCAATAAGAATCATGTACTCCTGCAATTTGTGGCGGATCTTGAATTAACATGGACCTCAAACCAGACGTAACAAAAGCAACCCGACAGATGAGATGAGTGTTTCCGATAGTAAGACCTGCGAAAGTTAACCCGGCTTTCTTGCAGGCAACTGCAGTCATCATCATGTGAGAACCATCGAGGGAGTGTACGAAATTTGGTGGGAAAGCTGTCCTCTGCCGGTGGGCCATGACCTGCGCGAGTTAAAGTCTAAACAATGATCGATGGACATTATGCCGGACAACTTATGCCATTCCCACATTAAGGACTGACTTGAAATCATGAGACTCTAGGGGAAGCAAAAAGCCTATGTATTAATGCATAATCATTCCCGTGAACATTCGCTACCTTGTCTGTCTCCCTTCGCAAAGCCAGAATCTGAAGAGAAGTTTTAACCTGAGAACGTTCCGAGAGAAACCGTGAACCTCAGCAAGAAAAGCTATCACTTCACATAAACACAACACTTCATCACTCTTACGAGATGCCTTCCAACTCTGTGGTAGGGCTGTACCACCGGAAGTCCAAGGGGAGTTGTCCATCGGACCGGTTGATTTTGAGATGCGATTATCTAGATAATTTGAGTTAAAAGGATGGAATCAGTCAAGATCGACGTGCCCTGGTACAAAAGCAAAAAATAAAAACCTCACTTTTGCACAATCACCGAGCCAACTCATGATACTTCGGGCAGCTTCGAACATCTCTCCGAGTGCCGCCAGCGTGACCTAACAAAAAGGAAAAATGCAAACCGTAATTTCAAGGCCATTGTGTAAACCGACAGTCATGCGAAGCCCGTTAAAGGGGTAAATTTAATAGCGACAACATTCTCATATTCAACGGTAGGAGCAAATAGGAAGCAAGTAGTATAACGTGGTTGAACCTTTGCAGCATAACAAGAAGCACCGAAAATTTCAGAATCGTCCAATATTGCACCACGTTCTTTCAACCTCCTTTTTATCTGATCCCGGGCACCAATATAAGTAACACCATACACGGATGTCATGACCGTTTGCTTTACAAGTTTCCTATTGACCTGTAACATGACATGGTTAGCAATAAAAGAAACAAAAGTTATTATTGTCAAAAGGAACAGAAAGAGCATGAGAGAGACCTGATTTACTAATGCTCTCGCATGATGTACATCAGGAAACACCTCGGGATCTTTCTGTGCATCTCGTCGCATTATATCAAGTACTCTGCAAAATTGTGCAAACACGTATTCTTGAGCAAACTACCTCCCACAACACAAAGACACCAAGTTTTGAATTGATGTAATTTCATATATCAGCAACACATTGATTTCATTCATCTTCTAACGGCGAAATAAAAGCTTATAGAAATAATGTACAAGGATTCATGAAATATAAACATTATGATGCGTCATTTCTGTCGTGATAATAAACTGACCACACTATATTACAAACATTCCATACATTGAAATGTTACCTAGCTGCAATTCCCGAGTAAACATCGGCAGGCTTCTCCCCGGTGACCAGATTGACAGCAGCTGCACCCAACTGAACAAAGAATTTGAATCATTGCTAAAAAGATATTTTAAAAGATATGCATGGACGTATCTCTGCGGGGTTTTATCAGAGGAAAGCATAGGCCAAATGGGGATACAGCACCAAACATAAAAAAAGAATGAGTTGGTGTGAAGTATGAGGAAGGGAAAGGGTCTTCTAAAATTTTTCAGCAGATTGACAATGTTAAACAGGAGCGCAAGAAAGTTCAAAATTGCATTCACTAAGACAACAGACTTCCTAAATCACATTTTAGATGTGGGTAAATGCACAGCAACAAGATTAACATCGATATGAAAAGAAACATTACCTTATCTCTTCCGAGTGCTGCATAGTGTTGCAAACCATTGCAAGAGCCATCCTGGTGAAACTTAAGTGTCAAAAAGGAAGATTCCCCCACATCCACGAGACATGCAGATGATGGCCTTCTTAAAGAAAAGATCAAATCCCACCAAAAAAATACCTGGTGAACAGGTACATGTGACAAAAAGGTCTCGGGTGATGGGGTTCTTAAAGCTTCAGTGAGATTGATACAGACAGCCAAACATTGGAATGGATCTTCTGCATTTAACCACCATCGCCTTCCTTCAAGAGGCCGGTCTGCGGAATCAAATATATCATCCAAGTGATTTTCAGTAAATGCGACTCTAGCTTCAAGGGACAACTTGTCCACACCACCAGCAAAAAGATTCGCCACATGAATCTTTAGCCAGCGCAAGCCAGAGTTTCCAAGAGGACGACCCTCAGCAAACTCCAAAATTCCACGACACAAATCTGAACCAAGATGGTTCAGGTAAGGATGCATTGGATAGGCACGCCCTCTGAAGTCGAGGTTATGTGGATAATAGAAGCCTTCTTCCTCTTTCATTTTTCTTGCCACCTGCATTGCAAAATAAAGAACTGCTTGAGCACGTGGGGGTTTCTCTTTTCGTGTCAGAAACTCGGGGTCTTACCGCAAGCTTAAGTTCAATATCACACCGCTGAGAATGCCGCTCCATGTTTTCCTTTTTAACACTTCTCGTTTTCCACTTCCATTTTTTCAATAGTAACTCGTCGTCAGTTTCTGGTTTCGTTGGTGAGCACAGCTGCATACCACAAGAAAGATACTTCACATCCTTCGTAAGGGAAAACGTACAGATGTACAACCACCTTGATAAGTGGGATTGCTAGGTGTACCAAGAAACAGCCTTTTATAAAGAAAAGTTTCCCAGACTTACATCACTGCGATCCACTAAACCAGCGAGACGCCCTCCACTGTTCCATATTCTATCCACAATGGAAAGCACCCGTTTGTTGACCCTCCACCTTGTTGTCCCTAAAATATCCAAAGCCTGGCAAATATATCCAGGAGTTATACTGAATGTCTTGGCGACAAAGAAAAATGGGCCTTTATAATTTAAACGAAAAGTATTATACCTCTTAGAAAAAAAAGATTACAATAACCAACGATCCCAGTAACAACTCAAAGAAATACATTTCTGACCTCAAAAACCGACATGAGTTGCTCCTGAGGAGTCCTTTTCACTGCTTCACGTTGTTGCTTGACTCCGTGTGTCCGCATCACAGCGGAAGGTAAGAATAGATATGCCCCTTTATCATATCTGCAATAAAATCACAAAAAATAATGATCTCACTAAAAGGTTTACTTAGCTGTCAGTTTCATTTCACGATCCAACCTAGAAATTCCAGCCCCAGCAGAAGATAAATAGCATGATCAGTTATTTGTAGATACAAAGATAAGGCTGACTACACGTACGCAGTCCACTTGACCGGCGGAATCAACATCGGCATATAAGGGATAACCATATGTCTTGGCTGCAGCAGAACATAGTCCGCCAATATAATTTGTCATAATGAAACAGGATGAGAGAAAGTCAAGAACGACATCATTCACAGAATGCAAAACCAAGATCCACTCACTGTTCTCTCTAAACCCTTAAGCACTACTGGGTCACATTCAATTACACCATATCTCCTGCCAGAACTCCTGCAAATAAGAATAATATTAATATCCATCAGATTTTGCATTATCAAACAAGGACAAGTATATAGATTCTTACTTTGCATCTTTGGTGAATGTTTTAAAAGTATGAGCAAATGCTGGCCGGATGTCTGGCGGATCTTCACCCAATTGATTGGTCGATGACTGTATGTATGCAGTTTGTATAAGCAATTCGACAAGACGGCTTCCCACCTGAGATTCAAAACCATCCTCCTCGTGATGATTCTACATTCCATTCTTTTGGATGCAAAGACAAATTAAAGCATGAAGGAAAACGAAGACAAAAATCCAGAACCACTAATCCGCTGTTTCAGAAGAAATGTTAACCTTTGCCTTTGCTTCTTGAGTCCAGGGTTTTAAGCCGTCTTGGCCATTCACAAGCTGCTTCACTGCAGTCAAATTCTGCTTCTTCAACAGGTTAGAGACTTTCATTTTCAGTTTCTCTTGCTTAGCTGATAACTCATTCAAACTGCCTCCCCCAGCTTCATGACTTCCCTTCTCCTTCCTCTTCCCCTTGGTCTTTTCCAAGAAATGATGAATCCTAATCTGCTCATGACATGATTAAAAAAAAATGAGTTCAATTGGTAGAACTTTTACAAACTGCACAAATTGCAAACCATGCATTTCCATGGGATTTGTGGTATTTCCATAGAAAAAGAACATTTAGGCATTCCGTAGTTCTGCATAAATCATTGAGTTTTGGTAACTTTAATCATCTTTATCTCAGAAGAGAACAAGTAAAAACATCAAATCATTCCGCTTGAGTTCATTACCCCCCCGTCTCTTCAAGCCTGACCTATTTTATCCACCGAGCAAACCCACCACTCACCGGGATGACTGACAAGTAACCCCAAACAACATACCTAATTAAAAGATGATACAATTCAATCATACCTCTTGTTCAATGGCATCACCGATCGTGCAAGCCGCCTGCACTACTCTAGCAACACCGTGATCTCCTCCAGTCATCAGCAAGGACACCAACTTGTGCATCGTAATCACAGCCATCATGTCAGGAGGCAACTGATCAAAGTAAGGAGAATACACAGTCTTCTTCTTTCCCTCCCGGAACAACCGCTGCTCCTCAGCTATCGCATTCCGGAGTGGCTCAAACCAGCCTAGGAACAAAGACTTCATATACGGCAAGTTAGGTGCCAGCTTCTTCGCACACATATCCTCCATCAACTCCTTGTATTCCCTCACAGCCTGCTCCCACGCCTCGCACTCCACCCTAGCTTGTCTCCTCCTCAAAGCGTTATACCTCGAGACTCCCATCCCCCTATCGGTGGCCACCTTCCTCCGATTGTAAAACTGCCTCTCCTTCCTCTCCTCCCTCCTCATCTCGGCTAACAACTCCTCCACCTCATCCACCACAACCCCAACCTCCTCCTCCCCATCCGTTGAGGATACCAGCGCCTCGGCCAGGCTCGCATATCCCTTAGGACAGAACCCCAAACCTGGTCTCCCAACAGAAGAATCCACAACCTCGCGATTCCAGGGAATACCCTCGTCGAAAAAGCCCAAACTTTTTCTACTCCCATGTCTTGACAACTTGTCGGGTCGGAAGGGCAGTTCTCGTGACACGCCCAAAAAGCCGCAGGAGCGGAAACAGAAGTCGAGGGACTTCTTGGGGGCGGCGGCATTCCTGACGAGTGTCCGCCACATGATAGGGGACTGGGGCGACAGAGGCGTGAAGCGGAGGGAGTGGTGAGAAATGGGTTTAGGGGTGGACATGAAGGAGGTGGTGTTGTCGATTGAAAAGGGAGGGCTTCTTCATAGGTTTAGGGATTGGATTGAATAGTATCGAATCGGCAGGAGGAGGAAGAAGAAGAAGCAGCTGACCATGGACCTCAAAAACCTTGGACAAACCTTAAACCCCTGCCTTCTTACCTGTGGCTTCTCCTTCTGGGCCTCCCATTTTGCCCAAATCGTTTATTTACTTGACTTACATTTGAATTTAACGTTAATTAAGAAAAAATTATTTTAAAATTATATTTTAAATGTCCTCCAAAATATATATAAAAAAAATAGATGAACTTTAGATATCGAGCTAAATAGAAGTGATTTTAGAGATAATTAAATAGTGAATCATAATTGTATGTTACAAATCGAAGTGTACTCCTTTCCCTTTGTACCCCCTCCACGGAATAGTCCCCCGGACCAGGCTATAGCACAGACGCCATATCATGCAGGAATATCCGTGACGACGAATTATTATATCGGGCAAGACAAGGCCCTTCGTCAGACTCCGGTGGTTGCCGGTGATCTAAAACAGTGGATATTACATAGCCCGACGGATCTCACGATTTCACTGAAGCTGCACACCAGCAAAAGGGAAACACTGTTATATATCCGAGTAGGGAAGTACTTTCTTGACTTCTCATGTACATAGGAACTTACCGATCGATACTGTTCCTCGCCTTCTCTGGCTGATCTGTGACGATAGCGAGCTTATCGGCCGCCTCCTCGTTCTTTTTCTGTGCCTTCTCCTTCTGGATGCCTGCTCTCGACTTCTCCCTCCTATCCAAGCTCAACCTCGGTCTTTCTCTCCGTTCCGTACTCGGTCTAGACCTCTCCCTCCTATCTGTACTTATTCTAGGCTCCCTACAATCTGTGCTACTTCGGGTGTTCTCTGGCTGATCCTCGGCGATAGCCGGGGGCTTATCTTTGTTTCGGGAACCCGGGTATTTCTCCATCACGGACACAAACTTCTTGAGATGCTTAATATATTGAGGGAAAGTTTCTAAATCGCAGTGATCCCCTCCTTTGATCCACAGCGGTTCGTACTTCTCCTTACAAAGCTCCCATAGCTTCTTGCCATGCGACCAGTCAACCACATCATCTGCCGTTCCCTTTACAGCAAATAGCCAATAATGACTCACCATGCTAGGAACATGTCATGAAAACCTAAATCCTAAGGCGCTTCTTGATGTAAAACCTATTTACAGCATCAACATTCGCATACACATTATGCAAACGGCTCTCTGAATAGGAGAAGTATCACGTACGTACACACAACCTTACCCTTGTAGCTAATCGAAAGATGAAATGTTCTGCAGATGCAAACCTACTTACGACTCCATAAATCAACCTCGCTTATATACATCCATGAGAACAGGAAACAACAGTATTTCAGTCATAGACAACGCAACAGAAATCACCTCACCTTACCAGTTCCACAAGGTCCTCAAAACATAAACGTTCAATGCCTGGAAACCAATCGTCCAAATGAAATGAGTATACTTACATGTATAACCAGAACCGGACAGCTAACAAATGGAATCTTGTCGATGTTCTGCAACATAAGAGATCAAGCCGTCAACTATTAGAGCAAAAGCCGGAGTTGTGACAATCTTTTTACCACTTCAAGATACAAAACCTTATAGATGTCAAACCAATATGTTCTCTTCACGGGATACATGACTCGTAGCCCGGATAAAATTGGACTATGGAGCACCACCGATCTCAGTTTCGGTAAACGCATGGCCAAATCTAGAGTGGGTCCACTGCCGACCGACTGCCCATACAATATGATATTCTCTTCCTTTGCTCCGTACTTCTGTAAGAGACATTCGTAAACCGCTTCTACGTCGGCATAAGTATTCTGTTCACTGGGCTGGCCAAACAGAGAAAGAAATAGATCTTTCGGCTCACTTCCAACCATCATCAAATTTGTTATTACCTTACAGAATAACAAAAGGAAAAAGCATGCAAAAAAGCACGTAATCCAGAACAACGACTTATAGCTGCACATTCATCCAACATCTTTCAACCATCGAAGCAGGCCATTAAAAAAACAAGTGTCCCTGTTACCTTTCCGGTAGATTGGCCGTATCCCGAGTAATCATACCTGCAAACAAATCATCATGAAAGTAATCAGCGAGCAACATAGCTGTTCAACATTGATCATCCCTACACCTTAACAAACACGGGTAGTGCACATGGACCTAATATTCCCATATCAGATCAGAAAAACCTCCATCGCCTAAATCTAAAACCCACCCCATCAAGTTGACCTTCAAGTGGACGCTCAACTCACAGAACAGCTCGCACATCTGACCCACATCAGCGGCATTCCCGTGAGAATACAACACGGTCAACGCCGCCGACGGGTTCTTCACGTAAATAGCGACGATCCTGTTCCCCCTCTTCGTCTTCAACATAAGGACATCAACATCCTCCTTCACGCTCGCGCCGGTCATCCTCAGTTTCCCGGCAGCCCCGTACTCCGCCACCTCGTACGACGGAGGCACCGGAGGGAAGAAGGCAAATTTCGCCGCCATCGTGGACGCAACAGCCCCCATCGCCCCCCTCCGGCCAAAACGGATCCCTTCCAGAGAAGCTCAGCAGGCGCCCAAAAGATCGCTCCTTCAGTAGCCAGATGTCGACAAGACGGTTTCTGACGCAGACCCAGTTGAGGAAACAGTGAGAAGGGAGATGGGTTGTTGTCGAATTGGAGTAAATTCTCTGCAGCCACGTTAAATCAAAGGAGCAGAGAATTGATGAAGGGAAGGGACGAAAAATGGGCCGTTAAAGCATTTTGGTCAAAAGGACTGTGATTTTGAGGACTAAATTTGGGAAGTTTCTTGCCAAAGTGACGTGGCTATCCAGTAGACCGCCACGCTTCATGGTCAGTTGAAGGAATTTGATGTTCGCTGAAAGTCGCAGCAATTGCTCATTACTTACGGCATAACCGGGGGGGTGTTTGTGATGGTTAAAAAGGGGGCTCAAATTCATTCCCCTGATTCAAACACAAAAAAAAAGGTTCCATGACAGTTCAAATCCGGAGATAAACAACTAAGAGCTCAATGGCATTGGAGAAAGCGTGCTTCGTTTGCTGGAAAAAAAAAATTAAAGAGGACGAGGAGTTCAAGACGAAAACAAGGAGCTGTGAAAGCCAGCCAGCATGGTGATCACAAGTTCTTGTAGACATATGAAAGTCAAGCGTTAGGTAGTCTTGAAGCGGAGAAATCAGACGAGACAAAGGGAGAGGGACAAAAATAAAATGTTTCGCTAGTTTTCTGACAATTAGAGATTATAACATTTCCTACCAAGGACAGCCATTCATCAGGATTTATGATGAACTTTTTAAAAAACTTTCTAGTTTTTAAAATTTTCAAAATACCGTTTTCGTGTCGTTGTTACGGCGCGATATTGAAAACACGTAAAAGTTACTGTCCGAAGCGACACTTGCAAATTCCTTTAAAGTCAACATTCGAAATCGCAACAGACACTTAGGGAAAAATTTTATTATAGGTAACTTCTTTTATTGTTGGAGTAGAGTCGCAGTACAGAACCACGACATCCAATATAGTGTCGAGGTTGTAAACTGAGGTATTCTACTAAAAACGTAGTTCGCGATCACGAAACCACTCAAAGAACAGGATAATAAACAGTAAAAAAATTTCGAATAGTATGCTAGTGTTCGCGGTCCCAAACTGCGTTATTTGGTGAAATTTACAAGTATGGCTGTTTCGTACAACAAATTCTTTGTATTTTTATTATTACTGTCCAAAACAAACGACATATGGACAATATTTTTGGGATTTTAAAAACTAAAACTATATTATGAAAATTTTTAAATTACCGTATTTACATACAAATATTCAGATTTGATTTGTGGATGTATCTTAGGCCATGGTATGGCCTCAGAATGTGGGTAAACTAGGTGCAAAATGTTGAAGACAAATTCAGTTGGTATTTGTGAGAGCATCCATTATTCTTCTTGCAGAGTGTGCTTCGCAGGTTATGTTCGTGATTCGACGACGGACTAGAGTATGGAGCATCGTTACAATCTATCGGTACAAATACAGCTTATAAACACTTGCCTCTCTAAGGCAACCTTGGCAATTCAATGATCAGCGAGTTTTTGCAATAGGATACCCAGAAAATGCCGGAACCAGCGTACATTCTCTCTCAACTGTTTGTTTGCGCCATGATTGGCATTGTCCACTCTTGCGGATATGATAAAGGGTAACAATAACATATCCTCTAAATTGAAATGCTATTCCGAAACCGAGCTCACGTATTAAGAAGATAACCATGCCGAGATTCAGCCACGTACCAGGCTCAATCCACTTGGCCGGCACCGCCACATCGGTCGACGAGGAGGCATTGGGACATGAGGCTAAAGCACATCACGTATCCTAAAACCTTGCATCAGGCAGAGTACTGCGGGAATCTCCAAAGCCCTCGAAAAACCACACTTCCGTACGAAAACATGCATATCAACAAGACTAATCCAGGGCTCGACAGGCGGAATAATCACTCGATGAACGTGCAAATTGTCCCTTGGATGAAGAAAGGGTCCCATTTTCTTATTCATCAGATTTGGTTTTTCCAAATCATGACGTGCATATTGGGAACCGGCACAAATTTGGCAGGCCAAAAGTAGAAACCCCATTGCTTTACTCGATGACACTAGGAGAACCAATGTACCCAGAACAAATCACAGCCCCTAGTTTTTGCTCAAATCTCAATACAAGTCCCACTAAATCAACATCATTTGCTTACGAGATTTTCTTATAAATTCTACCAGCCAAAAGAAAGAACACAAGAAGCAAGAACCCTGCCTTCCTTTTATTCTCTTTCTACTAGTCATGTTGACTACTATGAGAAGCTTCATGCTATGCTTATTGCTAATCACCCATCTAATGACAGGTCATTCTGCTCGAGCTCCTCCAGGTAATCAACTTCCTCCACTCATAACCCTCCCAATTTGCACCCAGGTGATCATAGCACTGTAACGAACCTTTATCTCTGTAACATTCTGAACTTATCAAATTCCAGTTGCAGAAGGAATGGGAAAGAAGCATGATTGGACAGAAAGGAAGAAGCAAATGGAAGAAGCAACAACAACAACAAAAGGAGAAGAAGAGGAAAGGGAGATGGCGAGGATGATGGCGAAAGACTACAGAGGACCACCCAAGGCAAAACGAAAGCCTCCCATCAACAATTATGTTCAGCCATATCCTTGATGATCAATAATACAGGACATCAGGTAGGACAGGGATTGGTTTCCGAGTCTGATTCGGCAAAATCAGATTGTAACAGGACCGAAATTTTGGCAAACCCTGTCCAAGATTACATAACATGTATTATATATATTATGTCATCTGATTACATCACCAGTAATAGAATAGATTAGGAGGGCTTTTGATGGAGTAGCATTTTGTTGTGTGTTTTAAGGATATAGGAATCACAAGCTTTCGGGGGGGCCTTGAATTGTGGGTATGTTTGTTTCCTATGGGATTGATTACATCACAACAAGATAAAAATTTGAAGCCTGTGATTTACAGACATTTCATTCTAAGATCGTATCTATTTATCAAACACTATTCGCTAGAGACTCCATGGAAACATCACATGCATTCACAATACTAATAACTAATAAGCCAGATAACTCTGTTATACAGCTAGAATTGGTTAATTTTGTGCCAAGAAAAACAAATCATCACTAAACAGCATCAAATGACGGGGTCAGTCCTACATTTACATCTCTGAATGAAGAGAATATGAAGAAATGAGTACTCTAATTGACTTTCAAAATCACAAAAACTGGGCAACTCCAGATCATTCAATACTTGATTATGACATAAACTGTGAATCCAGAACCACACCATCAGAAAATTTAGTGACCATCAGCAGAAAGTCGGTAAACCCTTTGTCAGTGTAGTGTCCTACATGACCAGACAACCTTTCCGCACCATCAACCAATGCAGTCTCCAGCAGGTGAACTGCAGTATTCTGAGAACCCAAAAAAGGAGAGTCTGTAAAGTCTAGAGCATATTGCACTTAATTTGACAATCACAGTCAAATCCTTTCCTTTATAAACATTGCATCCGTGACCTGACACAACTGATACACAAATACAAATTGACTATTTTTTTTTCTCTGTATTGAAATTGAACTTAAAATAACAGTTAATTTTTTCCTTCGAAATAGCTGATGGAGAAGAAAATCCTCATAGGAAAGATAATAGATTAAGATCAAATAAGGTTTTAGGAGAATTAATAATAATATTTACAGAAGTCACAACACAATTGGCACAATTGGTGGCATTAAAAAGCACTCCATTTTCACATCCTGCAAAATTACTCAATCAGTAGCAAGGTCCTGTTTTCCCCCATTCAAACAAGTCCAAACATGGAAACAAAAATTAATTGTCTTTATGGTATCGCCATTGACAGCAACATCATAATTCCTCACAAACTGATAACTCGGATAATATTCATTCCCAATTTTAATGCTAGCCTGAAGATTGTAGCTCGACAAAGAACGCAATTTCAGAGACTACGACTAAAGATAAAATATGCCCCTTCTCTTTCCAAGAACAATCAACGAACAATGCCAGTAAACTTTCAGTCTAGGAAGCACGATGACCAGGTCAGCATTGCCAAGGAAGGATAAGCAAGTCACCAACATGTGCACTCAAGTCTTCTTTCTCAACATCTGAATATTCCAAGCAACAAACAGCAAACTCCAACAGCTGCTGTGTCACTGCCTCAACAATCGGATCCACTGCATCAAATGCCCAAAAAGGATCACGAGGAAATCAAGATCAGAATTCCTCATAGGCCATTATTTCACCAATACCAAGCATACGTGAAGAAGACGATATCAAGCACAGTTCCGTGCACAGAACCACCAAACTAAAATTAGAGGCTGCAGGTGCACAATATTCGCCGAACTTTTTTGCTTTTTCGTTGATTGCTAACAACAATCGTGTCAAGTAACGATTTCCGCTGTGCTTGTAGAAATTGTAGGTAGCCGAATAAATTTGGTCGACGCAAGGTCGAGATTGTCGCAACAGGTGGAATTACTGTTTATGGTTGAGGTAACTCGGTTGCTACAATAAGGTGCTTGGCACCATGCTGGGAAGACTCGTCGGCGACGGGACGACAGCGAACCGATTGGAACATGTGGCGAGGGCTGAGGTGGTGACAGGGAAAGTGAGTGAATATGCCAGGAACTGCAACAGAGTCATGGCGTGAAAGGGAAGGGGTGAAAGGACGGCAGTGTGAAAGCCTGGAAGGCGGCGGAGTCAGACCGGGGACCGGAGGTTCGAGTCTGGTTGGATGTCGTATGGAAGCCATGTTTGTTTTTGTATTTCCTGCAATAGAGGAAACATGACGTTGTAGTATCCGTAGACCGTCGCATTAATGTTTACGGCAGAGCTCGACCGTTCATTAATCAGTCCGACTTTGGTGCCCATGCCCTTCTGCTGGTCCAAAGAGTCTTCATGCAGTCGTATAACCGCACATGCTCTGCAGTCCAATTCAAAAGGGACGGATGATATAAATTCGGCATAGCGCACAACAGGCAAGCAGGTTAAGTGAATTCAAAGATGGAGATTCTGAAAGATGTTGCTTCCGACGAGTATTCTCGGTTGCCAAAACAATTTTGGTGGGGGAGCGATTGCTTATACGAATGGCGAGGATTTTGGTTCCGCCTTCCTCATCTTCCAGGGATCAGGGACGTCGCAGAGCACTTTGATCCTGCTCCCGGAGACGTAGTCCTCGCGTCTTTCCCCAAAACCGGCACAACCTGGATGAAGGCCCTCCTGTACTCAATCATTCACCAGGGTGATTTCTCGTGCTCGCTGAGGGATAAGCATCCCCACGAGCTGATTCATGTCATGGAGTTGCAGGATTTTGGTCCATCTGCCGTGTCCTCTAGCCATTGTTCAGGAACCGAAAGGCACACATCCACGGGGATTCATCACACCCATATACCCTTCAGTATCCTGGCTGATAAGTATAAAACATCCGAGTGTCGGATAATTTATGTCACGAGAAACCCAAAGGATACACTCACATCATTATGGCATTTTGCCTGTGCCTCGGACACGTTTGCGGCATCCGCGTCTCTCGAGGATCTGGTCGACAAGTTCTGCTCAGGGGTGGTCCCATATGGGTCGTACTACGACCACGTCCTAGAACACTGGAAGGAAAGCCTGGAAAGACCGGATAAAGTCCTGTTCGTCTCCTACGAGGAACTGAAGGCTGATCAGAAGAAGCAAATTAAGCGAATCGCCAAGTTCCTTGAACAACCGTTCCATGGGAACGATGAAGACGGAGTGGTGGAGGAGATCGTGAGGAGCTGTAGCTTCAAGAGCATGAGTGAATACGAGGCCAACAAGTCGAGGGAAGAAGCCGAGTGGCTCGGCCTGCCATACAATGCTTTCTTCAGGAAAGGCGAGGTCGGGGATCACAAAAACTACTTGAACGAGGAGATGATCGAAATGATCAACAGGAAGACAGTGAAGAAATTCCACGATGCCGGTTTCATGTATGGCATTTAGTACGATAAGTCAGACCCTGCGTCAATGCATTGTCTTGATAAGGTGCCTCTACGGATAGATGTTTATATGAGATATGAACCAGATAAACGATTAATATAATTCAAGTCGAGTTAGACCAAGTGATGAATATTCAAATTATACTTTGTAATGTTCGTGTTTATGAGTACATTGATTCGTTTTATAAAGAATATAACATGTTAAATGTCATTAGTCACTTCTCTTATTGAACGAGTGTAACTGATATGTTGACTCGAGGCATTTATTTATTCTATATGGGATGATGATTTTAAAAGTAATATTTGATCATATTATTAGTAGTACAACTATTGGGTGTATAACAAAGCATAAAAAGAATAGCGTCGTCGCTTTCTTGGACTACTGCGTTAATATCCGACCATTTGATTGATATATTAGTGATTTTAAATATACACCCGTCGAGTAACGTTTATCATTCAAGTTAAAATATATTGTATCTCATAAATCAAGTATAATAATTGATTCAGAGATGACACATAATACATTGAATTAATTAGGATGTTGGTGAAATGAAGATAATAAATTACATAATAATCGATTCAAAGTAGTTTTGGTTTATGATCATAATTCTATTATGTTTGGCCGACTAAAAACTATTGTTAAATGAGGTGTTGTGTATCAATTTACAATTTTCGTATATAGAACAAGGTTACATGTAAAATTACGGTGATACGGAAATTATTTAACTGGTTGTAGTGGATACTATTACTACTATCGGACGCATAATCCAAGTTTTTTATTTATGAATCAAATAATCATATTCTGGTTTTTGATTAAATTGTTTGGCCAAAGTGCCGATGTTTTTATTATCAGTGACTTGATTAGGTGATACCTCATATGATGGGCATTGCGCAGTAACAAAGAAAAAATATCGTGAAATAGGGTAAGTAGTCTCGAAATTCCAGAAATAATGCCTCGAAGTCGGATTTATAAAGTTCGACTTCATTCGTAAAGCAAGTCGAATTTATAAAGTCCAATCCAAAAAATACTCAGTTACGAAGTCTGACCTTATAAGTTCAAGTTCACTTTTTTTTTATTTTATTTTTAAACTCGGATTTATAAAGTTCGACTTCCTGGGTAGATTTTATAAGTCCAACTTTTGCCGGACTTATAAATTTAGACTTCGGGACATTATTTTTGTAATTCGGACTTTATAAGTCAAACTTTCTTTGTGATTCATGACATTATTTTTAAAATTTCGAAATTATTTATCCCATTTCGCAATTTTTTTTCCTTCGTTACACTACTTTCGTACTTTCCTCCTCATATGCTACCCGCGTTAGCCAAATTGTCTATTCTCGATAAAAAGTTAATGAATAAGTTTAAGGTTACTAAGAGTTCGAAGTGTTCATATTTCATGTGAATATATATTTTTAAAAAGTTCCCGTACGTAATCGTTTTAGAGTAACGGGTTACGATTTATTTAACGCGTCTTAGTATTTTATCACATGTTTCAGGATCGTTTTCGAGTAATTTTTTCGAAATCAACCTCCGTTGTTCAATGTGAAATCCAACACGTAGTGAGTACATGCGACGGCGAAAATCCCGGCGCACAGTAAATACGGCTGCCGTAGATACTCAGGATTCTTTTGAGTCACGATGAATCTAATTCAAGCAGTAAATTTAATTCTAACCTCGATTTTATCCGTGTACAATATTCGAATCGAAGACCAGACCTTATTTGCTTTAAGGAATCACATGTCAAATCATCTGTTCAACTGGTTGCGGAGTTCCCTGTAAAAACTGATGTCTGCCGGAAATTCTGAATGATGATGTGTATTGACAACATATACATGGACGGCGTACGTAAATATAGTTAGTTCATAGCTCGGGTAGATATAGTACAGCAGCATGTATAGCTGAGGATCAGAAGTTGGGGGGAGATCGACCTTTCAGGATCAGTTGTTCAGATCATCGTTCATCATCCAGGATGGTGTCAAAGATGTAGTCGCGTGAGTGCTGTTATGCTCTTCTGTGTTTTCCCCTTTATGGTAAGAGGGACTGCAAGTGCATTGCCAGCCATTAGAGTTTGGTCAAGACTAGTTTCAATCCAGAGATCAATGAAGACACGAGGGACAGTGAAATTTCTGGAGAAAGAGTACCCAATAGCAAGGAAAGGATGAAGGGATAGTGCGGGGAGCACAAAGTTGTCGGTGGAGGCAGTAGTTGAGTTTGGCGGCACTTCAAAGTTTTGCTGCTGCTGATTCTGATCCAAGCACTGTTCCATGAGATCCTTCTCATTGCCGTTGACCTGATGCCGCAAGAAGAACTTAAAGCATCAGAAAAACTATCTGATCTCGTTCATCCGTATGCCGGCGAAACCGGGTTTGGAAACATGGTATGACAGTTTTGAGCATCTTGACCTTCTTGGTGAGGCTATTGTTCTGATCCTGCAGGTTCTTCTCCTGTTTCCCAATGACTTTCATGAATTAGTCCATTCTTCCACAGTCGAAGACGTGTCCTAGTTAGCTTCGACCGGGCGTTAAAAAAAGGGATACAACTTTTGACACATTGCTTCTACCTCGTATGCTAACACCGATTCATGAAAACTCGCTACTGTTTCCCGCTCAACCATATATTACATATGCCGAAACAATTCCTCAAAAGTTAAGAGAGATGAGAGAGCACCTTCTTTCGCATCTTGGCAATTGACTCGTGCATGGCCTGGTTCTGTACATGAGAAAGTCATGAGAACGAATAATTCCATTTCCCATCAAAGTGTTATTGAACATCGATAATGCAAAACAAACTTTTTTGTTCCGTAGACGCCTGAGTGCTGTGTCGAGCTGTTGCTCCAAGTAATTCAACTCTCGGAGATTTAACGAATCTAAACCTTCTCCAGCCAAGTTCCTGCAAGAAATGTTCATGTACATTTGACAAACATAAAGTATACTGCTTTAATTGTCCACTTAACCCCAATGACAAGGATCAAGGTTGTCGATTCTTGAGCAACAGAAGCTCGATATATATTTCATAGAGCAGAGATGACACCGAAAACCGTACGTCGGCAAAAAAAAAAAAAAAGATTTAGTATCTTGCTACAACACAATTGCGAAAATCAATCAAAGGTTTAGCTGAGTTTCCTTTGGTTAAACCTTTTGCATCTATCGGCTTTATTCTCATGTATTGCTCCCTTTGTATCATGCTTAGCCGCGATGTCTCTTCTAAACAGTGCCGTGAACGAAGAAGTCGCTCCATTAAAAATCAAAGATTTTAACTTCATAACATACGTTTGCGAGTTGAAGCAGAAGATGCTGCTGACTGCAACTAAGATCAGAATTGGAGCACAATCATCCATGCAGAGACTTTAGAAGATGAAAGAGAGCTGAATTTTACCTAATGTTCCTCTGCAAGACTTCGATCTTCGCAACCAGCTTTGTATGTTCAACCGTCCAACTTCCCTGTGCAAAAAGATCCATGCTAACTCAAGGATACGAAAGAATGAACATATATGGACATGACATTACATTAATTTGACAAAATATTTACCAAAAGTAGCCAATATTTTCAACAATACGTGAATGTTATGCATATCATCTACTATTATCAGATTCCAAGAGATTGATGAGGACTCACCTGCATCTTGGATTCGTCGGTGAATACATTCCTTTCTGGGCAAGTATATTTCTCGTATCGTTCTAGAATGCTCTCCATGCTGCACCAATGACAAAATATAGTCATTACGAGGAAAACACGATAAGTGTGTTGTCTAGAAACTTAGAACTATGCTTCGGAATTCTTGGATCATTCAACTACTGTTTTCATATCGGTTGTGCCGGCTAAACACATCTCCGCGCGGCCTTATCTGATAGAAGATTTCGAAGTTACTTAAGACGGATTTCGAAAAATAAAATTAGTTCAAACATTTGCGTACTTATGTGCGATATGCAGTGAAACTGGTGGAATTCATATCGATTATATTACGAAAATCAAATAAGGAATAACTTCTCTATGCGTGAAGTAATTTTCTTGGCAAAATGAGAAAAATAAGACTCCCACGTAACTAAAAGGAAACAGTTACTCTTTTGTAGATGTAATGACATTTAGTCGACGTGAATTAAGTTGTGCCTCATTAACTGTTGTTTGGATTTAGAGACCGATTACCAACACAAAGCTAGATGAATTAGCGTACGGACACCACAACTATCTCGAGAGACGCCCGGGTCTTCACCGAGAACAACTAAATATTCCTGGAAGCTCAAATCCCTCCACAGTCGAAACTCAAATGCTTCGTGGAAATAGGAGTCCTCCGAGCAGCTTTTGTTTTGCAAAACCCTCGACAAGCTACTCAGCAAATCAACAGCAACGCGACTGTTCAAGATCGCATCGAACAAAAAGCAAGAGGGAAAAAAGATGAGTTTCTTTCTTTACCAGGAATCTGTAGAACACTCAAAGAGCTTGCCCTTGGGGGAGAAGACAATGAGGCCAACCTCAGCATCGCAGAGGACTGAGATCTCGCGAGCCTTCTTGAAGAGACCAGTCCTCCTCTTCGAGAAGGTCACCTGCCTGCTTACCTTGTTCTCAATCCTCTTCAACTCCACCCTCCCCCTCCCCATAATCTCCGATCAATTCAAAAGAAACAAACCCTAAGCTACCTCCGAATCGAGGTATAAATCCTCAACCATCTTTCATCCGGACACAGAAAAGTATATATTAGTGGGGGTCTTCCCCATCCCTATGTACACATATATTACACATATTTTATGGGGTTTGCGGTGAAGGAGATGACACAAACTGTATATGTATGTTGTGGTTGGGGAATAAAAGAGTAAAGTATTCAAACTGATCTTATCCGCATAAACCACATAACCTGACTAATTGAAACATCAACAGAGACCCGATGTAGTCGTTCCCATAAATATCGTATGGATGATGTGTTTATCGTCTTTCTACAGTAGTCGTAGTTTCCTGTTCTCGTTTTCGGGGTGTGAGAGGAGAGGATGGAAAGGAAAGGGCACTCGAAGAGGGCAACCAAAGGGAGTTACTTCTAGTGGCATCCTCGTACATGGGACATCTTAAAGGGGGCATTTTCTTCGAGTTAGGGTTGGCTCCGAAACTTCATTCCATGTCTTAATCCAGTCAGTCCAGTCTTGTCTGTCATTACCTTGGCCACAATCTTGATCTTCCGTCTAATAGAGAATGTTAATTAGTTCATGGAATACTTGATAGAAATAGTTTTCGATGTTCGTATAGTTTTTCCCCCTCTTTGCGCTCATTGTTGTGCTCTCGCTGTCGCAAATTTCGTGTAGTTGGTTTCCTCGTACAATAATGACACAGAAAGAAGCACCCTCTATCATTTCAAGACATTCATAAATGCCCTTGAAAAGGTCATGAGACTCGTTAGTTTGTTTAATCTAAATAATAAGAGGCGTGCAAGGACCTCCCCCGGTCGTTGTCGTTTGTCGCGGATCGGTCCTTTCTGTTGTTACGTTTGTTCCCGTATTCTGGTGAGTCCGACCCATTTCTTTCTAGAAGGGTGAGCTGACTCCGTAGGCCTTGGATATGGTCAGAATGGCATGCCGATCGAGCGAATGGAACAGGGATCTCTACGGGTATATGCTCAGGACTAACTTGTAATCAACATATGCCCGTATGTTTGTTACCCCAACAAATAAGTGAGCATATAGGCTTAAAGATAAGTACGCATCTATCAATTGCTCTCGGACAAACTTTTTTACATCCCATGATTTTGCATCACCCACTATTAGAAAAAAGAAAAGACGAGGTTTACAAGCTGGGGACCATTTTCTTCCACAAAGTTTAATTACCAGCGAACCAATGGTACGAATTCAATATAAACTAATGATTATTCAAACCCAACAATAGTACTAAGATCGGCATCATGTGTGCCACAGTGGGGACCGATCTAAGAGGAGGAGCATGAACATTTAGGGGGCGCTTACTTTTATTCGGTCTTGGGAAAATTTCCGGCGAAAAGCTATTCGTAGGTTCAAAACGAACGAGCGCCTCGAGAACATGAACGGTATTCAAACGCGATATGGATATCGAAGACTTGACTTTATCACGCTGAAACATCGGAGTATTCGCCCCGACAAATGATAAAGAGGGATTGAAGCTCTAGGGGGACCAAATTGAACATATTAATGTCATGAGAAATCACATCTTTGTGTTGTTTCTTAATCTAACTTTGGTATTGATATTTTCCTCTGGGAGAACTTTTGCAAGGATAAATGGGCTTTCATGGATTAGGCCCACTTTACCTAATTTGGGCTCCGATAATCTTACGTAATTAATGCCGCATATGTCCAGAAACGGTCCAAAAGCTTAAAAACATTACATCGGACAAAAACGAAAGGATATATTCAGACACGGTTATGCTGACGAAGCGAAGGCCGCTCATACGTCAAAATTGAAACTCCTGTCCTTTGGCCTCCTCAGGCGAACTCTCGCATCCGCATCTGGAAGAGTAAATCACTCACCGGTCCTCTCACTTTGAGCGGCCACTGAGGAGCCTGGCAGAGCCGGGGTTGCTATTGAGTTCGTCCCAGGAGTCGATCCAGGGCATCGACAAGCTAGTCAAAGTAATGGCCGACCTTGTTGAGCTTCTCCCTTACTTGCTTGGAGAGCTCTAAGGGTTAAATGACGTTCTCAGAGAAGAAGACGATCTGAATTATGTTTTTTTTTGTTTAATTTGGAGTCTAAGCTATGATCTTTACCATTGAGATATTGTCGTGATGTGATGTATGTAGTTGGAGTTTAACCCATTTGACTTTGAATTTTATCCGCGTCGGGAAACAAATCACGTTGAGAATATTTGGCATTAATACTCACAATGATTCAGATGTGGTCGCCAGTATTAAAAGGATAAATTGAATTAACAAATGATGTCAAACGATGTCTTACAATGAAAAGAAAAAGCTTACAGTATGAAAAAGTAAAAAGATTGGTGATGTGGATGGCGGTGGCATCGTAGACTAGCTGCCGATGCCTTGTCCTTGTGGACTGGAGCGGTGAAATCTGGTCTCTGGTGATGCGGCGGACGGGGTGCGAATGAAGATTGCAATTGATTTGAATACTAACGACTTACGCGCTCACCCTAGTGAAGGAGTGAAGGCGGAATATGGCTGTCAAGGGCTCGGAAGCTCACCCTGACGGTGGAGTGAAGGCGGAGAATGGTTATCAAAGATACGGTTGCTCACTCTAACGGTGAAAGGATACCAAGGGCCCTACGAGCTCACCCTAGTCTGGACGCCTGAAGACTGAAAGCTAAAAAGGGTTGACGATCAATATACTGGTTAGCCTTGAATGTTTGTCATGTTTGTTTAAGAAAGATCATTCCCCTTTTATCTTGAATCTTTACATGCTTAGCATGTATGCCACGTTCTCAGAATATCTTCTCAGGTCACGACCTTCTTAACTTACCTCCAGAAATCTCGGTAACAGTTTGATCATCATTGAAAATGCCCTTACTCATATCGTCTATCAATTTAGATTCGCGTAGACTTCACGGCTTCTCCTTGTAGACTTAGTATAGATCAACCCCCTCCATCTTATTTAATGGGCTACAACATAATTATGTACGAGCCCTGATTAATTTAGGCCCAAAATTTTCTATCATGTCAACATATTTATAGTTGGTAGTTTTCATAAGAAAAAATTCTTCTTGTATATTAGGTAAACACAATTTACCGTTCATGATCGCGTATCTTATATAGTATCGAGGTTCACGATCGCGATAAACGTAGACTTAAAATTTTTTTCAGTTCTGCGTAATTGCAGTGTCGAATTAACCCTTCCGTTACCAACTGCGATTTTCAATTAGTGGGAGGTCCTCGACCACGACACGTATAGGCACCACAAACTTGGTAAACGTTACGATCCTTGCCGACAACCCCCACTGGACCATCGCTTTTTCTCTTTTAGATAATTGAAATGTGGCGCAGAACAAACTTACAATATAATTTCGAACAAAGAAGACGGAAATAAGATTTCATGTCATAAACAACAAGTGCGAGGTTGCATTTTAGCAGCAAAATTTTCCTTTCTTTCATTTCTCTCAAAAGAAAGAGGAGGAGAAAGAGAAACAAAATCGGGATCAACAAGCAGGTCCATCTCATCATCATCCTTCTCCTCGTTGCAGTTTCATCCGTAGTCCCACCACAACGCATCCCCGTCCTCGCCGCCGCATCCCCTGTCCCTTGCGATGGCCACATCACGAACTGGACCGCACCTTCTACGCTGGCTGTGATGGCCGCAGAGGTTGGCCTTTCTGCTACCGCCGAGGCGTTCCTGATGGAGGCCGGATGGTTCTGAACTCCATGCCCAGGTTGACCTTCCATGAGTTGAAACTGGACAAGCCTGTGGTGACTTGTGGCATCGTGGGGTACAACCCATGCCTCCCGTACGCTAACGGCCGGAAGCCGAAGCCCTGTGGCATCCACGAGAATGTAAGTCCTAATCCTCGTGATTTGCGATTGAATTAATGCTCATCTCAAAACCTTCTTGCCATATATTGTGTACGTGCTTGTAATTTTAGTGGTGTGAATCTCTGTATTCCTCCCATAATGTCGATCTACCTACTAATAAGATGAAAGGATGTGTTTTATATTTAGAGCGTACTCCGAAATTCATGTTAGTATTTTGCACAGTGAAATTTGTCGGGTCATACATGAAATTTAGGCATTTTGCTTTCGGAATAACAGAGAAAGCGTAAGCGGAGGAAAGTGAAAAATTTCTGTATTTGGAGCAGTGCCGCCGCCGTCCTGGAATGTGGTACTCTACTAAATACGCGATCCAGGATGGCGTAACGGCTCCCCTTTAATAAAATATTTCATCAAGTGTCTAAGTGTCGCGGTTCAAGTACCGCGGTGTTGGACCACGAACTCTTCTTTGTAACAAGCGTCACGGGAACTACGCTTTCGTGGCAAGTGCATCGGAGGGCTACATCAATGGTGAAATTTAATGGTGTCGCGGTCTAGCATGACTTCTATTTTATATTTTTAATGTCACTTCACCGGAAGCGGCTAACGATACGTGCTTTACTAAATTCGACCAAAATTTTAGTAATGTTTACTAAAAATCGACTTTTTTAAGTAAAATGATTAGTAAATTCCTAAAAAAAATTAGTAATCGGTTACTAATTTTTCACTGTTTGACCATTCAGAAAGTTACTAAACTAGGTTTAGTAAATCGGCCGGAAAATTTACTAAACTTTTTAGTAACCGATTACTAAAAATAACGTTGATTTGACACTTTTTTTTAGTAATCGTTACTAAAATTTCACAGTTCAACTTTAGTAATCGGTTACTAAAAAGTTTAGTAATTTTTTCCGCCGATTTACTAAACCTAGTTTAGTAACTTTCCGAAAGGACAAACAGTAAAAAATTAGTAACGGTTACTAATTTTCTGTTAAAAAATTAGTAATAGTAGTAATTTTCCAGGTTTCCCGTCCCGAGATTTTAGTAATGATTTACTAATTTTGTTAAAACAATTAGTAAATTACTGTGTCACATAGTAAAGTCATTTGTAAATTACTAAATTTTTAAAATTTTTTTCGTAATCGTTTACTACTTTTGGAACAAAATTCAGTAACAAATTACTAAACTTTTTAGTAATTTTCTAAAATGAACAGTACATTCCGAACCTAAAACTGAACCTGTTTTCAGTGTGAAATTACCATTTTACCCCTGCGATAAATTACAAAATCGTTTACGAATTTTCAGTACGAACCTAAAACCGAACCTATTTATAATTTTACCGGAGGGGTAAAATGGTAATTTCACACTTAAAACAGGTTCAGTTTTAGGTTCGGAATGTACTGTTCATTTACGAAAATTACTAAAAAGTTTAGTAATTGATTACTGAATTTTGTTCAAAAAGTAGTAAACGATTACGAAAAAAACTAAAAAAATTAGTAATTTACTAACGACTTTACTATGTCAAACAGTAATTTATTAATTTCGGTTACAAAATTAGTAAATCATTACTAAAATCTCCGGACGGCCTACCTGGAAAATTACTAGTATTACAAATTTTACTACAAAAAATTAGTAACGGATTACTAATGTTTTTTAGTAATTTACTAACGATTTTACTAAAAAACATCGATTTTTAATAAACTTTACTAAAAAAAATCGATTTTAGTAAAGCACGTGACGGTTACGTGCACGTACCGTTAGCCGCTTCCCACTTCACCACGATATATGACCATTATTTTAAAAAGTACTAGTTCATGGATGTTTTGATGGATTTGCATTCTTTTCAGGCAAATAGTCGATTTTTGAACATGTAGGGTCATCGTAAATGTTTTCCTAAAAAAAAAAAAATAGGATATCTTAAATATCCGTTAAAGACAGGTCTGTAACGCTTAACGGACATCAGGTATTAGGTCAAATCAAAAAATAAAATGAAGATTCGACCATAACTTAAACTTTTTAAACGATACGACACAAAAGAAAATTGAACCGTAAATTAAGACAAAAATCGATAATTTACCTTTTTATTATCGTATCTATCCCAAAAAAGTAAGAATGGAGGATATATAACGAGTCATTTTAAGTCGTTATAATATTTTTCTTTAAAAATATAATAAATAAAAACACCTCGGGAAACGTCCCAATCCAATCCCTGCCGACAAACCACCACTCCCTCTAGACCACAATTTTCCTTTCAAGATAATTGAAGAAGACATTTCATAAACGACACAAGGGCGAGGTTTTACTTTTTCCATTTCTCTCAAGGAAGAAGAAATAAGATGGGGATCGGCAAGCAGCTCCATCTCATCCTCCTCGTGGGCGTCGCTGTCTCATCCTTAGTCCCGCCACAACGTGTTCCCATCCTCGCCGCCGCTTCCCCTGTTCCT
Source organism: Melastoma sanguineum (assembly GCA_029817735.1). Lineage (NCBI taxonomy): Eukaryota > Viridiplantae > Streptophyta > Magnoliopsida > Myrtales > Melastomataceae > Melastoma > Melastoma sanguineum. Next base: position 2,063,835 of record JARUPW010000026.1, read on the forward strand.
TACGGTGGCCACGTCAAGAACTGGACAGCACCTCCTACGCTAGCCGTGACGGCTACCGAGTTTGGCCTCGCCGCTACCACCGAGGAGTTCCTGATGGAGTCAGAAATCAGCCAGGCGGTTCTGAACTACTTTGGGGTTGTCGTCCACTATGGGGACTCGGGCAAGCCCGTGGTGACTTGTGGCGTCATAGGGTACAGGGCATGCCTCCCGGACGCAAACGGCCAGACGCCGAAGCAATGCGACAAACTTAAACGAGAATGTATTTACTGATACTCGGCGATCTACGATTGAATCTATGCTCATCATCCCAAAAACCTTTCTGCCATATATTGTGTATGTATGAGCTTGTATTTTCAGTGGTGTGAATCTGTATTATTCCCAGAATCTCGATCTTCTTACTAATAAGATTGAAGGGTACGTGAGTTTTATATTTAGAGCATAATCCTAATTAATTTCATATCAGTAGTACTCTGCATCATGAAGTTTGTGAGATAATACATGAAATTTAATAATAATAATAATAATAATATAATAATAGTTTTTTTTAGTTGTGGTCAAAGAGGGAGCAAAATAAGATCTCAACATGTATTGCTGCTGGAGGGTCATGAGAGATCACACGAAGCTCGCTTTGGCCTCCTTCTGTCTCTTATACACATCTAGATGTGTATAAGAGACAGGTCCCGTCGCCTCGCAATCATAGAACTTTTGATTTATTCAATTTCCAAATTCCTTAAAGTTAAAATTATAGGTGAGCGTAAGTTTCGGATAAAATCGGTAACCGATCGAAATCCGTATTATAGGATCGGTGTAAGTATAGGTTATAAATCGGGTAGGTTTTAGATTCTAAATTTTTGAAAATCGACAGTACCAAGTACGGTTTCAAATTCTCATATCAAAATCAACCTGAAGAACCTGAAACTTGATATAATATATTTTAGTATATAATTTATCTAATATATTTATATAATCTTTATTTTCTATTTATATAAATAATTTTTAAATTATAAATATTTCTTATTTATATTTAGCAATTTTGCGCACAGTTATATGGTTGCTAACAAGTCTACCCGAACCCACCATCCCCTTGCTCTTGCCCTATTCGTGAGGCCTTGACCAGTTCGCTTGAGGTTTTTTTAGATTGATTGGAGTAATGCTTGAGGTATTTTTAGATTGATTTGATTAATGATTAAGGGTTTTTAGATTGATTAGAGAAATGCTTAAGGTTTTTTTAGATTAATTGAAGTAATGTGGTTGATTTAATATAGAAGTGTCCCATAAGGATATGGAATCGGAACCGGTACTAGAACCGATACCAGAACTGCCGGGTTGGCTCTTGGGTAGTTCTTTGAGCCACAGGGTAGGTTCTAGGTTCTAAAAATAACGAACCGGCCATTATAGGGTTGGTTCCAGGTTCCACGTCCGAAACCTACCCACCCTGGAACATGCTCACCCCTAGTTAAAACCTCACTTACCCAAAAAAAACGAAAAATATAAATTTACTACTTTAATTATAAGCTAATTTTTATTTTTATTCGTGACAATAACTTAATTTTTTAATTTTGTGACCCGAATTAGAGGTACTATTTTGTCTTACGTGGCCTAACGGAATGCTTTTTTCTTCCTACGTAGTGAGTGACTTGGATTTGAATAGGGCAAAATATATGTCTATGACCCCAATTATATAATATATTCTGTTTGCGACAACAACTTCATTTATTTTTTCTTTTGTGGCCTGAACTAGAGATAATAGTGTAACTTAAGATAGGAGGTAATGGAGTCAATATCTTAGAATGTTGTGATATATGATCTACTTATATTTCATTTTATGACGAAAATTTGCTTATATGACGAAGAAGTTGTTAGAATGAAATATTGAGGTGATGTAGAAAAGAAAACACGTTATGAAAAATTAAAGGCAAAATATCGATATTTGGCCCCATCAATAGACCAACTTTAGGTTTTGGCATATCGTTTAAAAATTTTTGAATTTGACCTTATTTCGATTTTACTTTTCGATTTGGCCCTATTCCTGACCGCCGTTACGATTTCGACGGTAAACTTTTAGATTATCCAACGTATCTTAAAAAGTTTTATTATTTTTCCTACATGGACTACAACAACGAAATCCTCCCAGCCACGTAGAACAACCCTAACCCCCTCTCAAAACCTCCTAGCCACGTCACTCTTCTCCTACCCCAACCCCACCCCACCTCAACTCTCATCCCAAAGCCTTCACCCTCAACCACCGCAGATGACGGCGAAGATGATACTGCCGGAGCCGGAGACGTGTCCTGTCCTTGGGGAGCCGGATCTCAGCGACCCATTTCCCCAGTGCCTCTGCCTGACCCATTTCTCCTGAACCCACCAGCCACGTCTCCATCCCCGTTCTGTGGCTCGGGGAGGTTTGTGGCCCTCCGTGACGGGGATATCGTCTCCCTTGCCATCCAATAACAAGAAGGTCGGCACCTTGGCTGATCACCGTGGGTACGAGAGGCTGAGGGATTTTGTTGACAGGAAGGGGGACGGGGCAGGATTCGCTTGCGTTGGCGGCTATCGAGAGGCAGAGGAGCACTAGCGAGATCAGTAGGTTCGAGAACAGCGGTCAAGATAAGGATGTCAAGAAGAGCGCTAAAGAGAACCACAGACCAACACTCGGAGGTTCGATGAGATACGCCAGGAAGCTGCTTTTCCCTGGAAGGAAATCGTCGTCGTTGTCGAACGGTGATGTGGCATGCCCTCCTCCATTGATTCCACCAAGATACTCCATTGATGAAAGTGTAGAGGAGAAACGTCGAACCTCCTCTGGACCCGGAGTCGGAATGCAGCGACATGTCTTCTTCCGCAATGATCATACCTAGAGTCGGTCCTTGTGGTGATCGTACTCCCTAACAACGAGAGACCCAGTCCCATCAATGATTCTTTTCCGGTACCACCACTCGTTGGTTTGATTTACAACAAGGGCAATGGGGGAGCTGGGGCAGCCAGGGGAACGCACAGGTTGTAGAGCAAGAAGGAAAGATAAAAGGAAGAAGAAGAATAGGAGGAGAGAAGGTAGGAAAGAGAAATTCAAGAAAAGACGCACTGTTTTTTTTTTAAATGTAAAAAAAAAAGACACGTTAGACACACGTCAGACCACGTAGGAAAGATAATATAGACATTAGAGACACGTCAGCTATTCGTAACGGCCGTTTAGAATAGGGCCAGATCGAAAAATAAAATCGAAATAAGGCCAAATTCAAAAATTTTTAAACGATATGCCAAAATCTAAAGTTGGCCTATTGATGGGGCCAAATATCGATATTTTACCAAAATTAAATCGAGAAGTTGGAGGAGAAAATTATAAAATATGGAAACCTGATATACGAAAAGAAGAAACCGAGTTGTGTTATGGTTATGCCTTTTGAAATGGTAATCCATCACCTTCGACCTTGAGTTACACCATCACCTCCAGTTTGGGCCACAAAAGAAAAAACAAAGAAATCATTGCTACAAACGAAAGTTGTCTTATAATTGAGGCAAAAACATATATTTTTCCCTTTTTAACTCCACTTCAGTCCACCATGTAGAAAAAAATGGAGTTCCATTAGGCCCCGCATGACGGTCTATTAACGCAGTCACATTAAGGCCATAAAGAAAATGATGCATGGAGTTCGAGCCACAAAAGAAAAAAAATGAAGTTATGGCCACAAATGAAAATTGAGTTATAATTGATGTCATAAACGTATATGTTTACAAAAGAAAAAAAAAAAAGATAAAACCCTTTTAACATTATGTTATTTTTATTTTAATTATAAATTTAGGTATTTTGTTTTCGGAATAATAATAGAAAGGGTAAGTAGAGGAAAGTGAAACGTGGGGGTTGTCCCCATAATTCGATTGGGCATCATCATCTCTGGAAAGCAATGCCGTGCACCGAAGTTGTCATGAGTTCATTCCTTCAAGAAAATTTCGTACAGGAAGCTCGTTACGTTGAGAAAAGTTTGACCGTTAAGTTTGTTTTGTTTAGAAAAGTTCGTAGAGAGGAGCACGATAAATGCGCGCTGATGTCGCCGGTTACTTCACGAGTGATCTGACCAGAAAAGCCGGTGGGATAAGTCGTCTGTTATTGGAAATGAATGTGGTTGTTAGCCCTTGTTGCGAGCAACAGGGCCAATGGCAGTTGAAAATCAAAGCTAGTACGAAAATACGAGTTGGTTAAAAAAATTACAAAAAATATTGTTATACTTTTCGAAATAATGCCCTATGTCGTGGTCGATGGTGATGCATGCCTAGGAAATGTGGTTCAGAACGACAATACTAGTAGAAAACTAGAGTTTGTGGTCCTTAACTACGACATTAATTAAAGTATAGTTTGTTGTCGAGGGGGTCGGTGACATTAATACACGTGAAAAAAAATTTATCAGGTAGTTTCGGAGCTGATCTCGACCAATAGAGGAAAAAGATTGTTGCATCTGTTTCTATTTAGCAACAGAAATTCTGGGACACAGATCTCAGTCTCATCTGTTGATCAACGGCTTAGAATTCAGGCTCGAGGTACGAGAAGCCCAGTAAGGAGATCGCTGTGAAAACACACCAAGCGAAGGCTTGTTTGGCGAAGTAGCCATCAAGCGACAGGCTTACCAGGCGACAAGGTTCAACGAGGCGAATAAGCGATAGTCAACTAGGCGAGCGAGGAAACTCTACGGGCAATGCGGTCGATCAGCAGCTGTTAAGGAAGGTCCTAGACGGTCTCAGGATTTGGAAGGAAATTATTGTCAAATTCATTCAGAAGGAAAAGAGATATTCTATGAAGACTGACAACAAAGGATATGTAATATATGTGCAATATTTCATTACCGTACATACGTAGATCTAACTTAGTATAAATAGTTGTTCTTACACATTGACTATTTTAGGATAAATCCATCCTTCAGGACGTGGGCACTATACTATTTTACCAAATGGATAGAGGCGGCAGCGTATAAGTCCATCAGCCAAAATGACGTAATCGAGTTCATCAAGAACTTCATCGTTTACCAATACGGAATCCCTCAAAGTATCGTCATGGACAATGCAAAGGTGTTTAACGGCGAGCTCATGGACTAATTCGCTTAAGATTTTGGGTTTAAAGTACTCAACTCAACCACGTACTACGCTCAGTCAAATGGGCAAGCGGAGGCCTATAACAAGCTCATAAAGCGAGTCATACAGAGGATGATCGGGAGTAACCCACGCACATGGCATACCCTGCTCCCAGAGACGCTATGGGCACTCCAGGTTACTAAAAGAGAGCACAGGCATCGCCCCGTTCAACCTTGTGTACGGCCACGATGCGATGCTCCCAATAGAAGTGCGATATCGAATGTTTAGACTTCTTAAACACCTCAGAGAACACGAGGGGTACGATGAGGATATGCATATTGAGCTAGAAGATTTTAAAACCACCAGAATCAATGTGCTAAATCATCTAGAGGCTCATAAGAAGAATATCGTCCGCTACTATAACAAGAAAGTAGTTCCCCGATTATTCAACAAGGGCGATCTAGTTTGGAAATTGAGGTTACCCGAGGGAGTCCGGGATTATTTTCATGGCAAGTGGACACCAAATTGGGAAGGCCCTTTCCGGGTAGTTGAATCCCACCTCGGGAATTCATATCGCCTAGGGGAGCTTGATGGATCAATACACAACCTTAAAATTAATGGCAAGTACTTGAAAAAGAATAGGCTAACGATGTGGGAAATGCACAAAAATATCATTTCAAAACGTTTCTCCACCATGTGGTGGCAAATACAAACGTAGTTTTTCATCTAGGAGGCAATGAACCAAACACGCGTTTCAACAGTTCGGCTGCCAGCACTTACACTTCTTTGGCCTCGACATCCAATGTCTTTCGCTCTTGGTCGGCAGCCGCGCGCTCAGCTGCTTCGTTCGCACGGGCAGCACTCAGACTTGTGCTGGTTGCGTCCAGCTCCTCCTGGAGACGCTGGAGAGCGGCCAACGACTCTTCTCTTTTCTGAAGAAGGGTGGCCTCCTCAAGAGACAGCTCGTACACCCGAGCAGAGGATGGAAGTAGCTGGGACAAGGAGGATTCCTTCTCCTCCAACCTCACCTTCAGCGCGAGACCCCCTTGTCGTTCACCCCTTGAAAGCCAAAGGGATCTCCAAAGAAGCAAGAGCATAACCTTTAGCTCGTGCAAATCGGAGCCCACTAGCCCCAGCTCATCCGTAACAGCTATTCAGGTGATGAAGTCGTCCTCAATGCTAATTCCACGCTCGAGGACGGCATTGAGAGAGGCGAGCAGAGAATGCAAAAGTTGTCATGAATATGCTTAAGTCAGATATTGGCTTGAGAATAAACGTGGACACAACTCAAGAAAATCTTACCGAGGGTCGCCTGCGCTTGTGGGCTTTGGGGAGCTCCTGTCGTGGGCCTAGGGGGCTTTAGTCGCCTTGCCTTGGGGGGCTTCCCTTGCCTGACTTGAGGGAATGCCCGTCGCCTGCTCTTGGGAGGCTCTCGTCGCCCGACCTTGAGGGATCTCTGTCGCTTCACTCGGGGAACATTGAGCGACAGCGACACTATCGACCGAGGAGAGCCCAGCTTCATTCCTTTGAGGTGGGGGGAAACTTCTTGTGCCACCTCACTAAGGGGGCTCCTCCACTCGGCTGACTGTTCGGGGTGACCTTGGTCGCCCAGCTAGGAAGCCATAGGAGCATCATCAGGGACATCTTCGCTAACGGCAGAGATAACACCAGCGACACCATTGTCGAAGGAATAGATGTTACTCCCAAATCTCCTATCACAAAGCAGAACATCTAGGAGCTTAATACCTGACACGTTCCCGGAAGATACTTGCTCGAAATGGAATGCTCAGCAGTAACTCGTGTTGGAAAAGGGGGAGCAAACCCATGAGACGCTTTCTTCCTCAGTCGGTCCTTGTGAAGATGAGCTCGCAGAGGAAGGCTTCGTTCACTTGACAGAGTAAGTGTGAATCAACCCAACATACCCGAAGAAGACGATCATCACCTGAAGATCGTTTCTTCGAGTCTTCTCACTCGTACTGGGGAGTACTGAGGGAGGGGCCGATTTCTCCTCTTGAATTAACCTCCCTAGATGGGAGGAGGCCTGTAGTATTCCCCAGATTTCGTACCAGGCACTGGAGAAGAGCAGGGATCGACCACCAGACGGCTCTGCCTTGAGTCGATCCATGGGAAGGACTGGCAATTGAGCTTGTTCGACCAGCCCGACCCCGCAGATTCGAAAAAGGGGACCTCCAGGCATTGAGTGAAGCCCAGCTGGTGGGCACAGAGTTGAGGGTCGTACACCTCAAAGATCCAGCCAGCAGAGTCCACCCCTACCATGTCACTAGCAAAGAGCGCTGGGCGAAGGTATTCAATCCTCCCCTTGCGCAGTTTCTCCCACTCTCCGGGGAACGGGCGCCAGGAAGAGACCGTGCCCGGGCTGCCATCCGCATATCCATCCACCGAGGCTCGAATACAACTAGTAACACTAAAGGAAGCCCAATACCTGGATGAACCCGCCGAGGCAACTTCACTTCGAGCATGCATCGCGCGGGGATAACGGGTAAAACCCAGAAAGTACATAACAATCCACAGGTACACGATCAACAAAAGGCCATCTGTCTGACACCCGGGGAAGTTGGCCGAGTCGATCGTTGCTTGATACAGCCCGCGGTAAATCATATTCAGCAAAAATGGCACAAAGGCCACAGCCTTCGGCTTATCTGCATTGGCAGCGTTGACGAGGCTGGCGGCCACTCCAATCATGAAACAACCAGGGCGTTTTCCCCGGTTGCGGAAGATATACTTGGACAACCATTCCAAGTAAAATTCAAACTCCTCCTGGGGTCCCCACCTGTCTTTAGAAAAGTGCTGGGTAGCCACTTCACTTATGCGCTGATAACTCTATGAAAGTAGGGTTATTTCGTATCCCTAATGATGCTTTATGTGGTTAGTCGTACGAGTATTGATAGGAATTTGGTAGGATTTGAGTGATTTTTAGTTTAGTTCTATTTTAAGTCAATTTTTGTTATTCTCTTAGTTTTCGAATATATTTTGATTTGAATCGTTTATTTTGTTGATGCCTCTTGGTTTGTTGTGTTTTAATGCAGGAAAATGAAGGAAATCTTGAAGCTTGTACGAAGTAAAGTGCAGATGAGCGAAAACTGGACAGAGAGCAGAAGGACGCGTCCCTTTGTTCTCAGGGACGCGTCCTTGGGAGTTCTGTGGAGTTAAGGGACCACCCTTCGAAATTATGGTCAATTCGCTTAAGGAGTTCTTCAAGTCTTCCTGAGAATCTTTTATGAAGAAATAGAGGATCAACTAGCCACTTATTTGGTAGTTTTAGGTTATTTTATTTTATTCTCCCTAGAAATATTATTTAGATTTGGAGAATCTTAGGAAATCTTTTTAGATGGGAACTATATACTCTATTTTTAGAGGCAACTCTAGGGAGTCTTTACTTTGGGGAAGAGAGGGAGGAGACATTCGACTGAAGAACGGAAAAAGAGGTGACGGCTAGGGTTGAAGAGGAGATCGGGACGAGGCTACTACTTCTCGGATCGGAAGATCGGGAGGAAGTTTTTATTTTCTTTCCCTTTGATTGCTATGTTGCTATCGTTTTCGGTTGAACTTGGGATGAATTTCTTTTACGCTATGAACTAATTCCGTTTTCTAGGACTTCAATGGAACTTAACGATTTTATTTAACGAGTGAATTCCTTTTCTCCGTGTTATTCGAATTCGTGTGGTTACTTATTTAAATCTTGATCTTAATGCGATTAATTGACTGGCCACCAATTAATTTGATATGGAGACCTATTCGGGCTTGGAAAAGTTGTTTGGGTTGAGCCGTGGATTGAATAGCCTAAGTTAGCGTCACGTTGGAAAACGGAGCTAATTCGCGATAAGGATAGGAATATACCGAATCGCCTTAGGTAGCCATTTAGGGTTGTTGCATAATGGGTTCCCACTAGTTAATTGCCTAGGAATAGAGTGATTAGCTCGATACAGGGAATACGTCCTTAGAGCACTCGGGAGAGGCGTAAGGAGATAATCGATTCCTAGGTTAGTAACTTGAGAATTTGATAACTGGAGAAAGGAAGGAACGAGTTAGATAATTCGTTAGGGGAAGTTGATAGTCCTAGGCTTTTAATATTTGATTGAATTATCGTTTATTTGCATTCTATTTTTCTGTTTTACTCTCATTCATCTTGTTTTACTTGATCTCGATATCGTTAAACGTGCAACCGTTAGAAATTTTTCTCTGTTGATTCTCTGTGGGAACGACCTCTACTTACCCTATCTACAAGTTAGTTAAGTTTATTAGAGTATTTAAATTTGTCGCCTTCGACAAGCGTGATCAAATTTTGGCGCCGCTACCGGGGAATCAATTTTGAGAAATTTTCTTTTCTACTGTCATCACGTTTATCTATTTGACGTTCAAGTTGTTTAATTTTCTTTACTCTTTTCTATTGATATTAGGTGTATGCGACGAACACGAAGCACAGAAACTCTCCCTTTTGATCCTGAAATCGAAAGGACTTTCCGTAGACTGGTTCGTGAGAAAGCTAGTGCACAACAAAGCAACATGGACGGAAAACTAATTCCAACTCAACAGAACGAGAGACAGCGGGACATTGATAACAGGCCGATGGTTGAATTCACTTCTGCAAAACCTCACATTAACCGGTTCTGCATCGTTGCGCCTGCGATTCAAGCTCGGGACTATCAGATAAAGACATCGGTGATTCAGATGATTCAGAATTCAGTGATGTTTCGAGGATCACCGATCGAGGATCCACATGAGCATTTGAGCAAGTTCTTAAGCATATGAGACAGTTTCAGACAAAATGGAGTGCCACATGATGCAGTTCGATTGAAGTTATTTCCCTTCTCCTAGAAGGACAGAGCATGGAGTTGGCTGAACTCGCTACCGGCTGGATTAATTAGTACTTGGGAATAGATGGAAGAAGCATTTTTAGACCAATATTTCCCGCCATCCAAGATATCCCAGATGATGAATGAAATCAGCACATTCAAGCAACATGAGACATAAACTTTCGTGGAGGCTTGGGAGCGCTTCAAAAATTTATTAATCCAATGCCCATATCATGATTTACCGGGATGGCGACAACCGGAAGCTTTTTACAATGGGTTGATGGAAACATCGCGCAAGGACCTCAACTTAGCATCGAACGAATCATTCCTACGAAAATCATATGTGGAAAGAAGAGAGCTTCTGGAGACCATGAGGAGGACTTGTGTACCAAGTCAATCATTTGGCCGGATAAATGGTAAAAAGATTACGGGTGTTCATGAACTCGATGCACTCACGTCTATTCAAGCACAGATATCGGCGTTGGCTAAGAAGTTCGAGTCGGTGAATGTACAGTCCATCCAAAGTACAATTAGAGGATGTGATATTTGCGGTGGTGGACATATAACATATCAATGTTTTGCTAGCATGGAAGAGGCTAATTTTATAGGAAATCAAAGGAACAACCTCTATTCCAACACGTATAATCCGGGCTGGAGGAACCATCCTAACTTTTCTTGGAAAGGGCAACATTTAGTGGATCATCAAGCAACACAACCTCCGGGGTTTCAGCAACCCAAAGCCCCAGAACCAGAAAAGAAGACGAATTTTGAGGATTTGATGATGAAGTACATGGCGAATCAAGATGCCATAATAAAAAATCAAACAGCATCAATCAGGAACTTAGAGAATCAAGTCAGTCAGCTCGCTCAAGCCTTGAACTCGCGTCAACAAGGAGGGTTGCCAAGTGATACTGAGGTTAATCCACGAGAATATGTTAAAGTAGTAACTTTGAGAAACGGCCGGACACTTGAAGAAGTACCACCAAAGATTCGGTCGAGTGACAATAAAAAGTCAAGTGAGATTAGTGATCACCCACGAGAACCAATCAATGAGGAGGCGAACACATCCAGGTTGAACAAAGGAAGAGATCAGGAATTTGTAAGTTTTCACAGAACCGAGAAGGATGTGTCCTCCGGATCTGAAGGATGCGTCTTTGGACATTCTGTGGAAGAAGCAGCGCAGAAGGACGCGACCTTGCCATCTGAAGGATGTGTCCTTCCCCCAACTGAACAACCACATCGTCCCACTTGGATAATACCCAACATGGGGAAGTTAGAACGACCACCACTTTCATTCCCTCATAGAGCTAAGAAGCATGATGAAGCCTAATTCCATAAGTTTCTCGACGTGTTTAAGAAACTCCATCTTAACATTCCTTTTGCAGAAGCTCTTGAGCAGATGCCGAGCTACGTCAAGTTCATGAAAGACATTCTATCGAAGAAAAGAAGGTTAGGTGAGTTTGAAACCGTTGCACTAACGGAAGAATGCAATGCCATTTTGCAACGAAAACTTCCTCCTAAACTAAAAGATCCAGGTAGTTTCACTATCTCTTGTACTATCGGCTCACAATTTCATGGTAAGGCTTTGTGTGATCTTGGCGCGAGTATCAATCTTATGCCTTTATCTGTATACCATGAGTTAGGTTTGGGGGAAGTAAAACCTACGTCTGTGACATTGCAATTAGCTGATAGATCAATAACATATCCTAGGGGTATTGTTGAAGATGTGCTTGTTAAGGTGGATAAGTTTATCTTTCCAACGGATTGCGTAGTTTTAGATTTTGAGGAAGATAAGAATATCCCAATCATCTTAGGAAGGCCAATCTTGGCAACAGGTAGAGCCCTCATTGATGTTCAAAAGGGTGAATTGACCATTCGAGTTAATGATCAGGAGATAACCTTTAATGTTTTAAAATTGATGAAACGCCCGAGTGAACCTGATGATTGCTTTCTGATTGATGTTTTGAATACGTACACTACCGAGATGCCCTATGATGATCCACTTGAAATTGCAATGAATTCAATGTCATCCGACAATGAAGAAGTACAAGAAGTGACAAAATCAATACATGCAATACCACACATGTTAAGGGGAGCACATTTTGAAGCTCTGGAGAGGCCGCATAATCCGATGAAACCATCGATTGAAGAACAACCCCAATTAGAGCTAAAACCATTACCTGAACACCTGAGGTACGCATATCTTGGAAGTAATGAAACTCTACCTATTATTATTTCATCGGCATTAACAGTGACATGGGAGGAAAAATTTCTTCGAGTATTGAGGGAATATAAACGAGCATTAGGGTGGACAATTGCTGATATTCGAGGTATCAGTCCGTCAATTTGCATGCACAAGATTCTGTTGGAAGAAAACCATAAGGTTTCGGTGGAGAATCAACGACGACTCAACCCGAACATGAAGGAAGTAGTCAAGAAGGAAATCATCAAATGGCTTGATGCAGGTATAATATATCCGATTTCTGACAGTTCGTGGGTGAGTCCTGTGCAGTGTGTACCTAAGAAAGGTGGGATGACCGTTGTCTCCAACGAAAAGAATGAGCTCATTCTCACGCGAACGGTGACTGGTTGGTGAGTTTGCATGGATTATAGGAAGTTGAATAAAGCCACAAGAAAGGATCACTTCCCACTTCCGTTTATAGATCAAATGTTGGATCGCCTGGCAGGTAAAGGATTTTATTATTTTTTAGATGGTTATTCTGGATATAACCAAATGCCATAGCAGTAGAAGATCAAGAAAAGACTACTTTTACATGCCCATATGGTACGTTTGCTTTTCGTCGAATGCCTTTTGGCCTATGTAATGCCCCAGCTACGTTTCAGAGATGCATGATGGCTATTTTCACTGAAATGGTTGAGCAGTGCCTTGAAGTTTTTATGGATGATTTCTCCATCTTTGGAATGTCTTTTGATGATTGCTTGACAAATTTAGCTCGTGTGCTGAAACGTTGTGAAGAAAAAAACCTTATTTTAAATTTGGAAAAATGTCATTTTATGGTTCGAGAGGGTATTGTTCTTGGACACAGGATATCAAACAAGGGGATTGAAGTGGATCGAGCAAAGATAGAAACGATCGAAAAGTTGCCGCCACCAACATCAGTCAAAGCAATTCGGAGTTATCTTGTCAGTACGAAAGTTACTGTGTTCACTGACCATTCTGCCATCAAGTACTTGATCTCAAAGAAAGAGGCAAAGTCGCGACTTATCAGGTGGGTTCTTCTTTTGCAAGAGTTTGACCTTGAAATTAGGGATAGAAAGGGATCCGAGAACCAAGTTGCTGATCATTTATCGAGGTTAGAAAATGCGACTTCATCTCATAACTATACGGTAATTAATGAGTCATTCCCTGATGAACAATTGTTTGCTACGAACGATTTGTCGTGCCCCTGGTATACCGACTTTGTGAATTATATTGTTTCTGACCATGTTCCCTCCGTCTTTACTCCTCAACAAAAGAAGAAATTTTTGCATGATGTACGCTATTACATGTGGGACGCTATTACATGTGGGATGAACCATTTCTCTTAAAGAATTGTGCTGATCAAGTTATCAGGAGATGTGTGCCAGAGGAGGAAATCAAAGGTATCTTCGAACATTGCCACTCGTCACCCTATGGCGGACACTTTGGAGGAGACCGAACATCGGGTAAAGTTTTGCAATTAGGATTCTATTGGCCGACTCTTTTCAAGGATTCATATAATTTTGTTGCATCTTGTGACAAGTGTCAACGCGTGGGAAACATCACCAGGAGACACGAGATGTCGTTGCAAGGCATCCTTGAAGTTGAGCTCTTCGATGTGTGGGGTATCGATTTTATGGGTCCCTTTATTTCATCTTTCAATAATAAGTACATCCTTATGGCTGTTGATTATGTTTCAAAGTGGGTAGAAGCAGTAGCTTTGCCTTCTAATGATTCTAAAGTCGTGTGCAAGTTTTTGAAAAAACAGATTTTTACCCGATTTGGCACACCACGGGCTATCATAAGCGACGAAGGGACACACTTCTGTAACCGCTATTTTGATCAACTCCTGAAGAAGTATGGTATCAAGCACAAGATAGCTACAGCGTATCACCCACAGACGAGCGGGCAAGTCGAAGTCTCTAATCGAGAAATCAAGTGCATTTTAGAGAAAACGGTATGTCCAACGATGAAGGATTGCTCAACGAAGCTAGACGATGCATTGTGGGCATACATGACAGCATATAAAAATCCAATTGGGATGTCACCGTGCAGAATGGTTTTTGGCAAGGCATGTCATCTTCCGGTGGAACTCGAGCACAAAGCGTATTGGGCTCTGAAAAAGTTGAACCTAAATCTCGAAGAAGCCGGTGAAAGACGATTACTTCAATTGAATGAGCTCGATGAACTTCGGTTGCAGGCATATGACAGTGCGAGAGTGTACAAGGATAAGACAAAGAAATGGCATGNACTTCGGTTGCAGGCATATGACAGTGCGAGAGTGTACAAGGATAAGACAAAGAAATGGCATGATGGTAAGATCATGCCCAGACACTTCGAGACAGGCCAATTGGTATTGTTATTCAACTCCCGACTCAAATTGTTCCCTGGAAAACTAAAATCGCGATGGTCGGGCCCTTTCCGAGTTGTTGAAGTATTCCCATATGGAGCAATTGAAGTATTAGAAGAGAGTTCCGGAAGGATATTCAAAGTAAATGGACAACGGCTAAAACATTATCGGGGAAGTTTTGACCGTGAAGCATCCTCGATTCACTTGAAAGAGGCTTGGAAACAAGAAGAAAGTTAAGCCGATGACTATAAATCAAGCGCTTCTCGGGAGGCAACCCGAGTTTATTTTTTATTTTTCATTTTCATTGTTATTTTTGCATAAGTTCATCTTTTTATTTTGCTTTTTATTGACAATTTTTATTTTATTTTGCAGAAAATTCAGGGACGCGTCCCTCAAAGGCAAGGACGCGACCTCGGGCATTCTGCAATCTTACAGAACCATGGAGGACGCGTCTTCCAATTTGAAGGACGCGTTCCTCCGGGAAAAAAAAATAAAAAAAATAAAAATATAAAAGGGTTATAATTTCTTTTCAGTGACAACCCTAACCCATCTTTCTTGCAGCCGCCTCATTCTCCCTCTGCAGAAGCCGTCGTGGAATTGGAGGAACAAAACCCATCCGAAAATCGGGGCCGAAATCAAGCCACCCAGGGAAGTACTTCGTCCCTTCATCTCTTACTATTCCTATTTACATCGGGGCGATGTTTAGTCTAGGTTTGGGGGTGCTGCAATTATGCTTATCTACGTTGTTTGGGTTGATTGTCATTTCTACTTTCTCTCTTGATTAGCGGTGTTTTGATTTTTAGGCCATTTTTAGGATAAGTCTAGGCGTGTCAAACTCTTCAGTAAACTTGATGATATCTTTGATGAGCTGACCCTTGTTTGATGATGATTTATTATGCACATGCTTATGACTTATGGAAGAGTGAAAATTGAGCTTAATTGGGTGATTAAACTGTTGTTTTTTTTTTACAATGATTTCTCGGTATGGATTGGTAGTGAGTGAAAACAATTCTAGAAATATAATAACGCATAGTAGTTGGTGTCGAGTGGGGCTGGCTAGACATTGATTTGAAGCAAGTTCTAAAAAAAAGTAAAAATTAAAAGAAAAAAAGGGTTACCAAGGCTCTGAGTACCAATGTTTAGGCGTGTGAAAAGTAAAAAAAAAATATATGTGTGATTGAAATGTGATTGACGCCTAAATATGTACTTGTGGTGTGAGTCCTTCTGGTGCACTCGAGAATGAGATCCGAGGGGTGCTTCATTGCCTAATGCCTTGGTCCAACTGGACCGAGAGTCATTGATCAAATACTCGTTACATGGGTACGCTATAATGTGATGAAACATTTAGAGTCGTGTAGCTAAAATAAAAGTTGAGTGAAAAAAAAAATTGTTGAAAATCCTGAGGACGAGTGGATGATTAGTGTTTGGTTGGTTTTCTACAAAGTGCCGGTCTAATATGTTTTATTGGAAGTCTTTAATTGTTGATCATGACATACCGAGATTACCGTTTCGAACATTACGTGAAGTTTGATCAAATTGAATTGTTTTTCTTGACAACTGACTCGACCAACGGAAGTGAGCATGTGCATTGCTGAGAATAGAGAGAGGGTTGTTCAGATTGGATTGAGTTCGGGATTGCTGAAGAGTTATCTTTGTGTTTTTATATTTGCTCGAGGACTAGCAAATTGTAGGTTTGGGGGTGTGATAACTCTATGAAAGTAGGGTTATTTCGTATCCCTAATGATGCTTTATGTGGTTAGTCGTACGAGTATTGATAGGAATTTGGTAGGATTTGAGTGATTTTTAGTTTAGTTCTAATTTAAGTCAATTTTTGTTATTCTCTTAGTTTTCGAATCTATTTTGATTTGAATCGTTTATTTTGTTGATGCCTCTTGGTTTGTTGTGTTTTAATGCAGGAAAATGAAGGAGATCTTGAAGCTTGTACGAAGTAAAGTGCAGATGAGCGAAAACTGGACAGAGAGCAGAAGGACGCGTCCCTTTGTTCTCAGGGACGCGTCCTTGGGAGTTCTGTGGAGTCAAGGGACCACCATTCGAAATTATGATCAATTCGCTTAACGAGTTCTTCAAGTCTTCCTGAGAATCTTTTATGAAGAAATAGAGGATCAACTAGCCACTTATTTGGTAGTTTTAGGTTATTTTATTTTATTCTCCCTAGAAATATTATTTAGATTTGGAGAATCTTAGGAAATCTTTTTAGAGGGGAACTATATACTCTATTTTTAGAGGCAACTTTTTGGGGAAGAGAGGGAGGAGACATTCGACTGAAGAACGGAAAAAGAAGTGACGGCTAGGGTTGAAGAGGAGATCGGGACGAGGCTACTACTTCTCGGATCGGAAGATCGGGAGGCGTTTCTCTTTTCTTTCCCTTTGATTGCTGTGTCGCTATCGTTTTCTGTTGAACTTGGGATGAATTTCTTTTACGCTATGAACTAATTCCGTTTTCTAGGACTTCAATGGAACTTAACGATTTTATTTAACGAGTGAATTCCTTTTCTCCGTGTTATTCGAATTCGTGTGGTTACTTATTCAAATCTTGATCTTAATGCGATTAATTGACTGGCCACCAATTAATTTGATATGGAGACCTATTCGGGCTTGGAAAAGTTGTTTGGGTTGAGCCGTGGATTGAATAGCCTAAGTTAGCGTCACGTTGGAAAACAGAGCTAATTCGCGATAAGGATAGGAATATACCGAATCGCCTTAGGTAGCCATTTAGGGTTGTTGCATAATGGGTTCCCACTAGTTAATTGCCTAGGAATAGAGTGATTAGCTCGATACAGGGAATACGTCCTTAGAGCACTCGGGAGAGGCGTAAGGAGATAATCGAATCCTAGGTTAGTAACTTGAGAATTTGATAACTGGAAAAAGGAAGGAACGAGTTAGATAATTCTTTAGGGGAAGTTGATAGTCCTAGGCTTTTAATATTTGATTGAATTATCGTTTATTTGCATTCTATTTTTCTGTTTTACTCTCATTCATCTTGTTTTACTTGACCTCGATATCGTTAAACGTGCAATCGTTAGAAATTTTTCTCTGTTGATTCTCTGTGGGAACGACCTCTACTTACCCTATCTATAAGTTAGTTAGGTTTGTTAGAGTATTTAATTTGCCGCCTTCGACAAGCATGATCATGCTCTCTGAAGGATTGAACTTTAGGTCAAGGTTTTTATAATCAAACTGAAGGGGGGCTCCAGAAAGGTTGCTGCCAGTCAGGAAACAGATATCCTCCAAGGTGACCGATATCGGTCCTTTGGGGAGGTAGAAACAGTGACAATAGGGTAAGCGAGAGGAACCCGACACACACTGACAAGTTGAGCTCAATAGGGGAGAGAGATACGACAATCAGCACTTTGATCCCCATCGCTTCCCACGCATGACACTTCTTGGTCATCCACTTGGAGAACCACTCGTCGTTGCCTTGGGAGATGGAAAACAATGGAGGGTCGCCCGCACGGACGAATCCCATCGTGACGGACTAAATTCGCCGGAAGAGAAAACAGCGGGTGGCTTATTGGTGAAAAGGAACAACATTTCTACATCGGGTAGGAGAAAGCGCTTGGGTTCTAGAACAAACGGACCCAGGGTTTGTTGTTCCGACATCTAAACGCCAAAGTCGGACTCCGCCTCATGGCAAGGAAATACGTGGTACTGCCGGGATTCAGTGAAAGCTCGTTGGAAATTGGCTCCGTCACCCTCCTCGTGGGCCGGGGAACCCAACGACGATGGGGAAGAACCGCTGGAGTCTATGGAAGCTAAAGAAAACCAGGGATCCTGAAGGGACAAGAAAAGAAGGAGATGGGTTTCCGATTTGCGTGAGCGGGAAACCTCGTCCTGTATTAGACTTTATGTTTTCAGAAACCGACAAGACGGCTAAGGCCCAAAAAAGACGTCGCCTCTCTTGGAAACTGGCCACATCTGGAGCGTCGCTTCGCTTGGAAATTGATGACGTCTCAAAAGTCAGAAGTGGGCAGGCGAAGAGACTTAAGATACACATTTATTCTCATTCAAATATGTCCATTACATGGGTTTGATTGATAATGAATGTGAAAGAAACGAAACGTAAGTGACTCAGTAGACGACGTTTCCGCTCATCAGGAAATGCTCTATTGAAGATCCTACGAGTTTTCCGAGATATTCAAGGATTTATCCACAGGAAGCGGTTACACATGATATTCGATTCTTCCCTCTGATGGAGAAGATCCTTAGCTACAAACGAAGGCTTCATCACACGGTGGAAGCGCTGATGTAGTAGAACGTGGAGATCCTTCTTCCTCATGGGATACCAGGTAGGATCTCCCAAAAGCCGTGAGGCTAACGAAACCAGGAGAGCGATGGCTTCCCCTCGTGGTCTCCTAGCGAACCCAAGGGTTCGATGTCACTGGGAAATGCCAAAGGCTGACTCAATCGAACACCACCCGGGATAACGTGACGAGGACTTGTGCAGGCCATCTCCCCTTCCAAAAGAGGCAAGGTGGATAATTTGAAAACCACTCTCGTAAGGAGTGGACATAGGCTCTCAAGCAAGCCAAGGTGATGGACATAGGTCCTGGATAAAAGGCTGAAGGACGGGAAACTCATAACCTAGCTATTTTTCAAGAAACGATGGTTTGCGGTTTAGAAGACGATTTCGAGCATAGCTATTTATAGCTGAGTTATGAGGGATATAAAAGCTCTGACCACAGATACGATGATAGAGATTTCGGGGATCTCAACAGTTATTCCAGGATTCCCAACCGATGCACTTTAGGGATATCGACGGTCAAGGATTTATGTTCGCCTCCACACGTTACTTGGTTGCGGGGAAAGGATTACTTTGTCTTTTTCAAGGTGAGACTGATCACTTAGACTATCTTGGAGGGCTTATATGTTTAGCAACAGAAATTCTGAGCCACATATCTTAGTCTCATGTCTGGATCGACGGCTTAGAATTCAAGCCCAAGGTACGAGAAGTCCAGTAAGGAGCTAGCGGCGAAATTACACCAGGCGAAGGCTTGTTGGGTGAAGCAGTCATCAAGCGAAAAGGTTACTAGGCGACAAGGATCAACGAGGCGAACAAGCAACAGTCAACTAGGCGAGCGAGGAAACTCTACGGCGAAAGCCAATGGACGATGCGGTCGATCAGAAGATGTTGAGGAAGGTCCTAGACAGTCTCAGGATTTGGAAGAGAGTTGCCAAATTCATTCAGAAGGAAATGAGATATGCCATGAAGACTGGCAACAAAGGTTACGTAATATATATGCAATATTTCATTACCGTAAATACGTTGGTCTAACTTAGTATAAATAGTTGTTCTTAGGTATTGTATAAAAACACCTCTCTACAAATGGACGTATTGTCTTTTTATGTTTTCAAGCATTTCAACGTTCAAGCTCTCTGTGCTCCTGCATTCTTGCTTTTTTCCGAAGGCATCGTCGATGGCATCGGTAAGTGATTCCGCTTAAGGATGTTCGTCCGCTATCTTCTCTCTCTTTTCATTCATACGGCGACCACACAACGTAACTTCGAGTACCAGTTGCTCGTAATGCAGATATTTCTGACGTGTTTGAATTCGGCTTGTCTACAGTCACTCTCGGAACAAACAGTTTTTCGCAATTATATTATCTTTCATATTAGAGATTGCGAATGCATTGCCTTATACGATTATTATTATGGTCACATTTCCTAGAAGGGTGATCCGAACAATTTTAGTCCTTTCGAGAGTTTGGTCGGATTAACAGGTGAATTTTTGTTCTCACGTGTATTGTTTTGGAGTTATTTATTTTCATTATAGGGTTTGACTTGTTGGTGATGCAATTTGTGAGGAAATCAATTTGAAATATTAAGATTACATGTACTTCTTTTAGAATTGCAAATGACACAAATTGAGTTGTTGTTATATATAAATGAGGTGGTCATTAATTGTAACGACGGGATCGGTTATGCTAAAGGACCAATTAAGAGGATAGACCTAGAAGTACCGATTGATTATGTAAGTTTCGAAAGGATTATAGCGTACGTTATGAAGTTGAATGAAGCTTGTAAATTAGAGATATGATACGGTATTCTGTAGCTTTGTAAATGGTGGTTCTTGAGTAAAATTTATTCTTATGCATATAGTTGATGATGACGATATGAGATTATTCGTCATGTTTATCTTTCATATAATAAATCATTACAATTATGAAATTATTCAGTTAGATGAGAAGTTGTAGTTGGTTTTCTGTATTGAGTAGAGAACGGATTGCAAGTGGAGACAAACGTGCTTATAACGATGAGTTTGAGATATCGGAAGACCACATGCGCTTTCCCAAGATCTTGTTATGCTTGATTGAAACTTTATGTCCTTATATTTCCATAGTTTTTGTAAGGGAATCACCAAAAGCAAGGATTTTGCTCATATGAATAGTGACAAAAGAACGTTTTGACTGGGACGTTGCTATAAAGTTAGTAAGAAGCGCACATGTAATAAAAAAAGGAGGCTTGATATGCTTAACTCTTACGGTCCAGGACCGCGACTCTACCCGACACCAGAAAAGCAAAGAAAACCAACATCATCAAATTTTCATCTAAGTGTCCAAAAGAGTTGTATTTGGAGCAGTGCCGCAGTACTGGAAATGTGGTACTCTACTAAACACACGATCCAGGATTGCATTACGCTTCCCTCTAATAAAATATTTCATTAAGTTGATCAGTGTCGCTGTGTTGGACTGCGAACTCTACTTTTCCACTTGCGCCATGGTCGAGAACTACGCTTTCATGGCATGTGCATCGTCGTCAACCATAAACCAGTTCAGGGCCGCATCCATGGTGGCGTGTTTTTTTTGTATTTTCAATGTCGAGTTTTTCCACCGCGAAATGTGACTGTCATTTAAAAAAATAGAACAATATCTCATAATTTTTTTAAAACTAATCTTATTTTGTTACAAATGAAACTTATGACTAGTGGTATTAAAACCCGCGACATGTAGTAGTAGTAGTACATGGATGTTTTGATGGATTTGCATTCTTTTTATTATATCTATCCCAAAAAAATAGGAAGGGGGGATATATAACACGAGTCATTTTAAGTCGTTCGAATATTTCTCTTTAAAAATATAATAAATAAAAACACCTCGGCAAACGTCCCAATCCAATCCCTGCCGACAAACCACCACTCCCACTGGACCACAATTTTCCTTTCAAGATGATTGAAGAAGAGAGCTTCATCTCATAAACAACACAAGGGCGAGGTTTTACTTTTTCCATTTCTCTCTAGGAAGAAGAAATTAGATGGGGATCGGCAAGCAGCTCCATCTCATCCTCCTGGTCGCAGTCGCGGTCTCATCCTTAGTCCCGCCACAACGTGTTCCCATCCTCGCCGCCGCTTCCCCTGTTCCTTACGGTGGCCACGTCACGAACTGGACAGCACCTCCTACGCTAGCTGTGACGGCCACCGAGGTTGGCCTTGCCGCTACCACCGAGGAGTTCCTGATGGAGTAAGAAATCAGCCAGGCGGTTCTGAACTACTTTGGGGTTGTCGTCCACTATGGGGACTCGGGCAGGCCTGTGGTGACTTGTGGTATCCTAGGGTACAAGGCATGCCTCCCGGACCCAAACGGCCGGCTGCCGAAGCGATGCTTCGAAACTCTACGAGAATGTATTTACTGATACTCGGCGATCTACGGTTGAATCTATGCTCATCATCCCAAAAACCGTACTGCCATATATTGTGTATGTATGAGCTTGTATTTTTCAGTGGTGTGAATCTGTATTATTCCCAGAATCTCGATCTTCTTACTAATAAGATAGAAGGGTACGTGTGTTTTATATTTAGAGCATAATCCTAATTAATTTCATATTAGTAGTACTATGCATCATGAAGTTTGTGAGATCATACATGAAATTTAATAATAATAATAATAATAATAATAGAGAAAGGGCAAGTGAAAGTGAAACGTCAATTCGGGGGGTGTCCCGTGGCCTTGCAATCATTGAACTTTTGATTTATTCAATTGCTTAAAGTTAAAACCCCCACTTACAAAAAATGTAAAATATTACTGTCTTAATTATATGTCAACTTTCGTACGTGAGAACGTCTTTTTTTTTCCTTGTGATCTGAACTTTAGGTATTATTTCGTCTTACGTGACCTAACGAAATAAAATGTCTTTTTCTCCAACGTTGTTGAGTGAAGTGGACTTGAATAGGGTAAGTTCATTTTTTTCTTTTGTGGCCTGAATTATAAATGATAGTGTAACTTAAGATAAGAGGTGATGAAGTCAAGATCTTAGAATGTTATGATATATGATCTACTTATATTTGATTTTATGACGAGAATTTACTTGCACCGACCAAAAAAATGATTAAAATGAAATATTGAAGTGATGTAAAAAAAGAAAACAATTTATGAACAAATAAATCGAAAAGTTGGAGAAAAAAATTATAAAATATGAAAACATGAAATACTAAAAGAAAAAACTGAGTTGCCCTATGATTATGTCTCTTGGAATGGTAATCCATCACGTTCGACCATGAGTTACACCGTCACCTCCTATTTGGGCCAAGAAAGAAAAACAATGAAATTATTGCTACAAACGAGGTTTTTTTATAATTGGAGCAATAAAATATATATTTTCCCTTTTTAAATTCACGTAAGTCCACCAAGTAGTAGAGGTGGGAAACGGGCGGGCTGGCTCGGCAGCTCGCCCGCTCAGCTCGTACTGTAGCGATCCGAGCTTCGGCTCGGCCCGCTACAGTAACGGGCTGGCTCGGCTCGGGCAATCGTCGACGAGCGCCATCTTTAACACTAAATCTTGAGACAAAAATATGACAAACACACAACATATACGCAAAAAAATTATACTGAAAACGAGAGAAAACTACAGTAATATAGCTAAAGTAAATTCTGAATTGACACAATAGTTTCTCAAACAATAAACTAAAACACACAAAAGTGAAACAACAAAACGATCGTTAGCCAAAAACTAAAAAGCATTATCAACGTGTTAACTCGACTAAAATATTCCTCATCATTGAATAAATTCATATTCTTCGTAAAATAGTTAAACAATATACATTATATAAATAGTAATCACACCCAGTGAAAGTGAGGATAATTCACAAATTAGTAAACGAAATCGCCATCACAGAAATATAAAAAATTCTCAATTTACATTTTTAATATATTTATTATTTTTTATATAGTCCTCGAAATCATCGAGCAGAAGTCATCTCTTATATTATTTTAAAAAAGCTTAATTTATTATATGCTAAGAATATGTCTTATCTCTATCTTATAACGTACATAACCTAATACGAAATCTGCGCTGCACATCCCAACAAATCAGCCACGCATGTGATATACAAACACACAGACTAATTAGCAATGATTAGGACGCACTCTGCAAAAAATGAAGTTAATTCATTTTCAATATATTAAACATTTTAATAATATCGTTTCTAATTGTACCTTCTAGAACACGGCTTAAATTAGGAGTGTCAATATTCCTTCTCATAAAATTTTCAAATTCAATCAACTTCCAATAAGGCTAAAGCAACTCGCATTGTGCTACAAGTTTAGCTATTCATGATTCTAACTCATTTTTATCTTTTATGAAATTGGCTACATAGCATTAATATTTTCAGGATTGTACTTTTCCTAATGAATTATTCAACTAACTAACAATCTCTTTTGTTAGAGATCTTCAACTATTGTTAGTAATAAGCATTATAAACATAATGAAAAAAAGTGAATCAAAAAGTAATAAACTAAAGAAATTTAAGTTATAGAATTCTAGCATATTTGCATTTTGAGCCCTAAGTTCTACCTTTCCTCCCAATTTTATTTCTATCGTTTTTAACTGTTTCCTACTTCTGGAACGTTTTTATTCTTTTTCTTTGAGGCGATGAGGTGGAATGCGGTATGCTTTGTGTCAAGATTGTCCTATTGAAAATGAAGCATTTATTTTCCTAAGTTGTCAACATCATCATTAATATTATAATTATGTGGATCCATAACAAACAATAACAAAATCTTATAATAAATTCCAAATAAATAAATGATACGTCACCGAAACTCCAATTAATGAACAATAGCTTGTTGCCGCTTGCCGATATCGAGAGGAGAGCACTAGATCACGATTATTGACAGAGAGCAAGAGAATAAGAGAATAAGAGAGGAAGAGTTTGTTTGTAAAAATTTTATGAGTTTGGTGGTATTTATAGAGGAATTTTTTTTTTTTTTTAAATTAAAAAGAAAAAAATGTTACAAAACGGTAAATTACCGTTGGAAAAAAATTAAAAAAAATAAAAAAAAAATCCAACGGTCATTAAAAAAATTAAAAAAAAATAATTTTTTTAATCTGGCTCGCGGTGCCGGCCCGATAACAGGCTCGCGAGCCGGCTCGCTAGCCCGGTACACCTGGCTCACCAACCCGGGGCTCGCGAGCTCATCTAGCTGCTCGGCTCG
>JARUPW010000026.1:2088729-2105960 GCA_029817735.1 Melastoma sanguineum
GACAAAACCAAAGCCACCATGGATGGCGGCCTGAACTGTGAGTTTATGGTTGACGACGATGCACATGCCATGAAAGCGTAGTTCTCGACCATGGCGCAAGTGGAAAAGTAGAGTTCGCAGTCCAACACAGCGACACTGATAACTTAATGAAATATTTTATTAGAGGGAAGCGTAATGCAATCCGTACGTGTGTTTAGTAGAGTACCACATTTCCAGTACTGCGGCACTGCTCCAAATACAACTCTTTTGGACACTTAGATGAAAATTTGATGATGTTGGTTCTTTGCTTTTCTGTGTCGGGTAGAGTCGCGGTCCTGGACCGTAAGAGTTAAGCATATCAAGCCTCCTTTTTTATTACATGTGCGCTTCTTACTAACTTTATAGCACGTCCCAGTCAAAACGTTCTTTTGTCACTATTCATATGAGCAAAATCCTTGCTTTTGGTGATTCCCTTACAAAAACTATGGAAATTCATACTTAGGACATACCGTTTCACAAAGCAAATGCAAGGGGATAATTGCTCATTATGATAAATAAGTAAACAGAAGAGATAATAGAAGAATTCTCTCAGCCTGGAATGACCCAAGCCGTTAGCACCTCATATAAAACGATAGTAGTTACATAATGAAGGCGACAAGAATAGTCCCTGCTTGAGAACGGGGGTTTTTTTTTTTGTATTTTCAATATCGAGTTTTTCCACTGCAAAATATGACTGTCATTTTAAAAAATACAACACTATCTCATAATTCTTTTTAAACTAATCGTATTTCGTTACAAATGAAACTTATGACTAGTGGTATTAAAACCCGCGACATGTAGTAGTAGTACATGGATGTTTTGATGGATTTGCATTCTTTTTATTATATCTATCCCAAAAAAAAAAGGAAGGGGGGATATATAACACGAGTCATTTTAAGTCGTTCGAATATTCCTCTTTAAAAATATAATAAATAAAAACACCTCGGCAAACGTCCCAATCCAATCCCTGCCAACAAACCACCATTCCCACTAGACCACAATTTTCCTTTCAAGATAATTGAAGAAGAGAGCTTCATCTCATAAACAACACAGGGCGAGGTTTTACTTTTTCCATTTCTCTCTAGGAAGAAGAAATTAGATGGGGATCGGCAAGCAGCTCCATCTCATCCTCCTCGTGGCCGTCGCAGTCTCATCCTTAGTCCCGCCACAATGCGTCCCCGTCCTCGCCGCCGCTTCCCCTGTCCCTTACGGTGGCCACGTCATGAACTGGACAGCACATCCTACGCTAGCCGAGACGGCCACCGAGTTTGGCCTTGCCGCTACCACCGAGGAGTTCCTGATGGAGTCAGAAATCAGCCAGGCGGTTCTGAACAACTACCTCGGGGTTACCCCCCCCTCTCGGATTCAGGGCAAGCCCGTGGTGACTTGTGGTCTCCCAGGGTACAGGGCATGCCTCCCGCACCCAAATGGCCAGACGCCGAAGCACTGCGGCAAAACTCAACGAGGATGTTAGCCCTGATACTCGGCGATCTACGATTGAATCTATGCTCATCATCCCAAAAACCTTTCTGCCTTATATTGTGTATGTATGAGCTTGTATTTTCAGTGGTGTGAATCTGTATTATTCCCAGAATCTCGATCTTTTTACTAATAAGATAGAAGGGTACGTGTGTTTTATATTTAGAGCATAATCCTAATTAATTTCATATCAGCAGTACTATGCATCATGAAGTTTGTGAGATCATAATAATAGAGAAATGGCAAGTGGAGAAAAGCGAAACGTCAATTCGGGGGGTGTCCCGTGGCCTTGCAATCATTGAACTTTGGATTTATTCAATTGCTTAAATTTAAAACCCCCACTTGTAAAAAAAAAAGTAAAATATACATTTACTGTCTTAATTATATGTCAACTTTCGTACGTGAGAACGTCTTTTTTTTTCTCGCGATCTGAACTTTAGGTATTATTTCGTCTTACGTGACATAACGGAATGTCTTTTTTCCAACGTTGTTGAGTGTAGTGGACTTTTTTTTTTGATAAGTTAGTGGACTTCAATAGGGCATAATATATATTTATGACACTAATTATTTAATATATTTCATTTGCGGCAGTAAGTTCATTTTTTTCTTTCGTGGCCTGAACTACAAATGATAGTGTAACTTAAGAGAGGAGGTGATGGAGTCAAGATCTCATAATGTTATAATATATTATCTACTTATATTTGATTTTATGACGAGAATTTGCTTGCACGATAAAGAAATGGTTAGAATGAAATATTGAGGTGATGTAGAAAAGAAAACAAGCTATGAAAAAATAAATCGAAAAGTTGGAGGAGAAAATTATAAAATATGGGAACGTGAAATACTAAAAGAAAAAACCGAGTTACATTATGATTATGCCTCTTCAAATGGTAATCCATCACCTTCGATCATGAGTTACACCGTCACCTCCGGCTTGGGCCAAGAAAGAAAAACAATGAAATTATTGCCACAAACGAAGCTTTTTTATAATTGGAGCAATAAAACATATATTTTCCTTTTTTAAAATTCACGCAAGTTCACCAAGTAGGGAAAGGGGGGTTCGTTAGTTCACGTAGGACGGTCTATTGACACAGTCACATTAAGGCCACAAAGAAAATAATACATAGAGTTCGAGAAAAAAAAATAAAGTTGTGACCACATATAATAATCGACTATAAAAAAGTTAAAATCCTTATTTTATTATTTTTATTTTCATTATAAATTTTTTAGGAGACTTTGGGAAAAAGAATAATTAAAGGCTTTGACTGTGGTTCAGATGGTATATGGACAAATTGTCTTTTGCCTAGTCATGCCCATGTGCGTTTGGGCGAAGGACAAAAGAATGGTGGTGTCCAACACTCCCACCACTTCATAATTGGTCCCAGAAAACAACCAAGTCACGACGGGCCGTGGGGTATCTTACGAGATAGAGATAGGACTCGCCATGTGCCCGATCGATCGCGTAACGTCACATTCTTCTGCGAGAGTGCGTCGTACGTATGACAACCATATTCGTATGTCCCTCCCCTATTTGTTTTTAACTAATAGGGTGGTTCATTTGCCAGCCGTGAATCGCGAATCGAAAAGATTAAATAATGATGAAAGTGAGTCATGCATTTGTCAAACTATGATATGTGGTGGGATCAGGGCACGTCAGCATGACTCCAAGGGACAAAAAAGCAACCACTAACGATTTACAAAACTATCTTTAATTCATGCTTAAAAATATTTTATTTATTTATTTAAAAAAAATAACGAGTTTTTAGCCTTAGGAAGAGGTAAATGAAGTTAGTACGTCTCAATAGGAACCAAAAGCATGCAATTCACAGGGGGATATAGTTACGTCCTGATGACAGGGTTTCAGCCAAATGCCTAAATAATGATTTCTAAGCAAAGGAAAATAAAGAAGTAGAAATATTTATAAAAAGAAAAGAAGAAAAAAAAAAGAAAGAAAGAAGATATTCCATAATTTTCACTGGAACTCCGATGAAGGGACTTTACATTGAGAGTAGTGTTCGGTGTCGTTTTGGTTAGGCAAATCCTGAAGCTGTCGGCAACAGGTGGGCAGAAACAGCGAGTCCCGATCGCCCGAGCACCTCTTAATGGACCCCTGAGGTTCTACTCCTCGATGAAGCAGGATACCGAGAGCGATTACTTAAGTCCAGATCAGAGTTTTGCAAACGCGTCTATGAATCCAACCCCGGCCGCTTGGGTTGCTTCCGAGATCCATTTCTCATGTGTGTAAGTGCTCGTTAATAGCTCACAGGCTTTCACAGTGAAGATGGCTGATAGTGTAGCCGTGATATCTGATGGGCAGATTTCAGAGTGCGGGGCTCACGAAGAGCTCCTAGATAAATGCTCCTAGGCAGCATATATACCACCCTCGCCCGGCGTCAGTTACAGGAAGGTCCGAAAAACTGCAGCTTGAGGCCTCAACGAAAATTAGGGCAAATTTCCAACTTACCTCTTAACTCAATGAAGCCCAGGAAGAATGTGGTCACAACACAAAAAACTAAGATTGACCATTTGGTGCTTTTCCTTTGAAGCACAACATTCTGACAAATAAAATATGCAAATTCGCAAACAATTTCTGTGTACTAAGCGAGGATAAAACGAGGCTTAATATGTGATCCGAGAAAGATCAATTGAGATGGGAAAACACCAAAAAATTCCGTACTTGGGCAATTGTTTCAAGATTGAATTATTGATTCTACATGTGATTAACTTAAAACGACACATCAACCCAGAGACTTCAACAAGATAGTCACACCAAACAGACTTCATCAACTCGCAATTGCCTGGGGCGCTTCCTCGGTTATCTTGTTGGCATGAATGGTGCTGATGACACTCGCCACGATTAACTGCAAGAGTGGCAAAATTTGCTCCTTTACATCGAGCAGACCAGAAGACAGAAGAAATTCAGAATTATTAGACGAGACGGAACACAACTTACCCTCCAAGAGGCTAATTTCGAACGAAGTGCTTCCCATTGATGCTTCCCAAAAACCCGGGTGGTACATCGGCTGCATATCAAACAGAACCTGTACGGTAAGACGGGAAAATGGACCACATGTCCGTGTTTTTTACCAACAGGTGACTTGGCGTGACGGACTGTACCTCACTATAACAACCTCATTCATCTCGTCCATCTTACAGTCCATTAACTTCGCAGATGTTGCCTTAACTATCCAAGTCTCAACTTCATCATCGTTAACCTGCACGACAAAGTTCGGTTTAGCGAAAATCATCTCTACGAGTGAGACATGGAACATCAATGAATTCAATGCAAAAGGGGGAGGGATACAGAACCCATCTAGTTAAATACCTGGAGCGTGTCCCTTATCAAACCATAGGAAATCTGACCAGATTCAACAGATCCAAGATCCAACAAGGACATCAACCTCATTTTACTCACGCAATCCTCATGGACGAGACCTACACATGACAAGGTATCAACCTAGAGTCAGCAAAGATGGGAATTCTGCTGGGGATCCTTAGTGTTGGGTCAATCCCAGAGAAACATACTATTCACCATAGATTTTTAGATTCTCAGCATTTGACGCATGACAATACAAGTATTCATCCAGCCTCTGGGTCAAAAAGATCTTTAGAAGCTGATAGGCCAAGTTGTGCTTGGTGTCATTCTCTAGTTGCGCAACAGCAGGCATCTCCAGTAAATCACACTACAGTACATTAGAGAGAGCAGTGTGTAAGGAAACAAAAGTTTCAACAAATTTATACACCAGCTCACCCTTCTTCAGTAACACTAAAGTAAAAGCGATCATGGATGAACTACAGAAGACAACATGCAATAGTTAGTTCACATATGACTGAGGCATGTATATACCTAATTCTTGAAGCATTTGGCTATTCACTTGACTTCCAAGTTCGCAAAACAACTAACAATGAAATCAGCAGCATTTATAAGACTCTCGTAGTAGTATCTGAAACATGTCAGGTGCCTTTACAAATTCCACAATTGCTCGCACTGCTTCCTCCTTGGCCTCTTCTAAGACATGGCCATCTTCAACACTAAATGTGCCCAAGTACTTCGCAAGGAAATGAAGAGATTCTTTCGCCGGACTGAAGTCAGAGAAAGCTCCAAGGATGTTACAAAGCAATTCCTATCCGAGTGAGAAACTAAGGAACTACTAACCAGATTTCTTGGATACCTTTTAGCCTCTCTTAATACATTGGAAATAGTAAGAAACAGCACTCTTTGATACTCGATTCCGATGTTCCATTCTTTCAAGAAGGTATCAGTCTTTTTGAAAGAAGATACTACTTGCTCCGTAACTTTCCCGTTACTGGCTAAACCC
Source organism: Melastoma sanguineum (assembly GCA_029817735.1). NCBI lineage: Eukaryota > Viridiplantae > Streptophyta > Magnoliopsida > Myrtales > Melastomataceae > Melastoma > Melastoma sanguineum. Next base: position 2,094,546 of record JARUPW010000026.1, read on the forward strand.
AGTGCCTCTATGTAAACAAGAAACCGCCCATATGGAACAGTCAAGAGGTTGTACAGATTGAACAGGCTGGAAACAGGACACAGCAGGTGAGCAGAATATCATAAATAATCTAAAAGATGAGAACCTGAGTATCATTATTGAGCATTACATTTTCAAGCGCAGTGAAGGCTTGTCAACCGGATGCTGAACGATCTTCCCAGAAATAAGTTTCGCCATTTCAAGAACTTCATCGGGATCCTGAGATTGTGAAACAACATTGCAGATGACCGTGAAGATGCATTCCAGATCTACAATAAAGATCAACGAGCTTAGTGCTATAAGGTCAAAAGTTCAAGACACCGTCAGATAAAAAGGAAGAAATTGAGGATGGATGGACACAATTCATTCCAACCGAAACCATCAACAATCCCTAGGTGAAATTGGAAATTCATTCTTCAGAACTATAATGATAGACCAATGTGAAGTCCACTACTGGTCCGGGTGAAGCGGAGAAGGTAGTTCCAAGAACATAATTCACTAAAAATAAGAATAAATACAGGTACCAAGTAGAAAACGTTAGCAAGAAAGCAATCCCCACTATCTCCATAAGGATGTACATCGGCATCACATCACATCATCGTAAAAAAACAACAGCACCTAAACAAACTCTGATACGGACAGGAGAGGGGCAAAAACAACGACATCGGATCCCTACCCTTGTTGGCGACCTTGGAGAATATCAAGTCAGCGGAAGTCAACATTAACGAAACCAGGTCCAACCACCTTCCCCTAACCATACATTCCTGAGCTTCCATGCATAACCTCTCCACTTGTGGCTCCGCTACCTAAACAACAAATAATCCCATCCAAATCAAACCCCACCCGAACTAAAACCTCCAAACTTCATCCGTAACAAACAAATATCACATTAACCAACCCTCCCTCACCCCACCCCGACAATAAAATTAGACGTCCAAAGGACTATAAACCCTGATATATGAAACAGACGGTGGGGAGAGGGGTAGTCGACCTCGGGGCCAGCGTCGGCCCAGGAGAGTTCGGAGGTGAAGCGAACGACGGAGAGGAACGGATCCTCTTCGGATGTAGGCACGACCGTCGTCATCGTCCCCCGGCGGCGACGGAGGGAATTTCGACCCGAAGGAAAGAGAGAGAAAGAGGGGGAAGAGAACGAGAAAAACAAAAGGAAAACCCTGACTAGGGGTGTTTTTGTCTTTTCAACCTCCCATCAAGCTTTTATATGGCAAATGGCCCGTGCGGTAAAATAGCCCGCCCCTATGGGCTTTCTGCAATTGGGCCAAGAATGGGATTGAGCTCATGTCCATCGTGAGATTGTGAACCCTCTCACAATCTTGAATAGAAAAGTAACTTCATTCATGGCTATTAAAAAATAATAAAAAATATTAATATTTTAAAAGTAGTGAAAATGACTCCTTCTCTTTTTAAAAATTCATTTTCATTATTAAAAAGACAAGAAGTGAAAATATAATTTTCATTAGTTTCAAAATATTAATATTGACTTAATTTTTCGATGCTTTATTTTTTAAATTTCAAAATTACTCGTAAATTTTTTTCCTCGGTTGCCCTATTTGGGAACATAACTCCGGTGAGAACAGCCCACGTCGTCCTTTCGTTAAAAAAATCTTGTTCGACGTGATGATGGGGGGATCCCTACATCCCCTCGACCGGAAGCGGCTAACGGTACGTGCACGTAACCGTTACGTAGTTTACTAATTAATACTAACGAAAAGTAGTAAATTTTACTAAAAGTTGACCGTTACTAACGAAGTCAACGCGAAAGTAGTAAAAAAAGTAGTAAATTTTACTACTTTTCGGTCAACCTTTAGTAAAGTCAACGCAAAGGTAGTAAAAAAGTATGTAAATTTTACTACTTTTTCACTGTTCACTCCGGTTCAATTTTACTACTTATGCGCTGACTTTACTAAAACATTTCCATTAGTAACGTCAATGCAGATGTAGTAAAAAAAGTAGTAAAATTTACTCCTTATTTTACAACTTCTGCGTTGACTTTACGAAATTTTTTCGTATTTTAGTAAAGTCAAACCAGTTGTAGTAAAAAAAGGTGTAAAATTTACTACTTTTTTTACTACATCTGCGTTGACGTTACTAACGGAAATGTTTTAGTAAAGTCAGCGCAATGTTAGTAAAAAAGGTAGTAAATTTTACTACTTTGGATTGTACGAATGACGCCGATAAGTAGTAACGGTTTACTAATTCTGGTGTTTTTTTTAGTAAAAAACTCTTCCACTTAGTAAATTTTACTAATTTTGAATTGTTTTTACTAAAAAAAAGTAGTAAACTGTTACTAAAAAATGAAAGTGTTTACTAATGAATTTACTAATTTGAACAGTGTTTCAAAACCTAACTCCGAACCTATTTTTGATGTGAAATTACCGGTTTACCCCCGTTACAGGGGAGAAATTAGGTTCGTAAATAGGTTCGGATTTCACTTATTAGTAACGGGGGTAAAACGGTAATTTCACATCAAAAAGAGGTTCGTAATAGGTTCGGAAACACTGTTCAAATTAGTAAATTCGTTAGTAAACACCTTCATTTTTTAGTAACAGTTTACTACTTTTTTTAGTAAAAACATGTCAAAATTAGTAAAATTTACTAAGTGGAAGAGTTTTTTACTAAAAAAAACACCAGAATTAGTAAACGGTTACTAATTATCGGCATAATTCGTACAGTAAAAAGTAGTAAAATTTACTACGTTTTTTACTAACCTTGCGCTGACTTTACTAAAACATTTTCGTTAGTAACGTCAACGCAGAATTAGTAAAAAAAGTAGTAAAATTTACTCCTTTTTTTACTAAAATTGGTTTGACTTTACTAAAATACGAAAAAAATTAGTAAAGTCAACGCAAAATTTGTAAAAAAAGGAGTAAATTTTACTACTTTTTTTACTAATTCTGCGTTGACGTTACTAACGGAAATGTTTTAGTAAAGTCAGCGCAAAAGTAGTAAACTTGAACTGGAATGAACAGTGAAAAAGTAGTAAAATTTCCATACTTTTTTACAAAGTTTGCGTTGACTTTACTAAAAGTTGACCGAAAAGTAGTAAATTTTACTATATTTTTTACTAAATATGCGTTGACTTCGTTAGTATTAATTAGTAACGGTCAACTTTTAGTAAAATTTACTACTTTTCGTTAGTATTAATTAGTAAACTACGTAACCGTTACGTGCACGTACCGTTAGCCGCTTCCCCCCTCGACCCCACCCTGCCACTTCATGGGACCAATTCACGAACTCAATCGATGACCACTAGGAACGAATGAAACGGCATTTTTAGCACCCGCCCACCCACTTTCTCGACAATCGCCACCGAGCCGATGAATGTGAAGTATCCCTGGGCTTTCTTACTGTTTCATGAGACGAGTTCTAGTTTGAAGTTGACACCTAGGAAACCCCCCGGGATCATTTTCATACTCTCTCACAGAGGATAAGCTAAAGAGCTAAACCCCAAGCATGGTTCTAATGCTTTGGAGATGGAGATGAGGCCGATCATGTCACATGCCATGGTATGCATTGCATATTATACCTATGATCGTATGTGGGGTTTTAAACATGTAATCGCTCTAATACTAAGTTGAAATCTTATCGTATAGTTCAACGGTTTGATGGTTGGATTGGGGTCCCCTCGATGTGCTAAAAAAAAGCTGTCCCGATTTCTAAAACTCTTCATGTGATTTTGCTCCCTACTTTCTTTAGCAATCCCCCTCCCCCATGTGCTTGCATTTTCCGGACCCCTTTTTCTTATCCCCACTTGTCCAAACTTATTTAGTATTTGCATGCATGTTTTCTATATACAATGTATTTGTTGTGAGTCCACTCTCTTTCTGTCCAAATACTTGAACTGAAATTTCAAAAGCACTCACAAAAAGAAACCCCATCCATAATTTAATAAGACGACCACTTCTTAGATCTTGGAATCTGTATGCAATTTTTCTTTTAGGTGGCATGTGATGTGATGTGAGATGTGGGTTTCTTTTTTATTATTAGTATTTTTCATGTGGATAAAGATGGAACAACTTTGGGCACGTGGAATTTGTAAATGGGCAAAAGAAAAAAAAAAGGTACAATGGACCAATAACCATGCATGTACCTCTCTCTCTCTTAACTATTACTTCCTACTCTTTTTTATTAATCTCATCACATACGCCCAACTTTTTTGTCACGTTGGTATAGAGCAAGCCAATAAATCTCAAAAAAACTTTTTTTTTTTTTTATTTTTGTTCTCCTTACTTGGATTGGAAGTTTTTTATTCTCCCTTTTTATCACAAATCGGGTACCCTTTTTCCCCTACCTTAGCTTATGCCCTTTTTCTTTCTCTCTCTTTCGGATTATTCTCAATTTACTAGCCCCACGTTCGGACAAGGAGATAAAACTATGATGTGATGTTAATTTCACTAGAAAAATAAGAGGAGGATTGGATGGAGAGGCTCCCAAGGAGACCCCCAACATTTCATGCAGATATTCCCCCTTGTGGGATCCATTTATGATATATTATATAACCCACATGTTAATTTTAATGTTAATGTTAAATAAATAAATAAATAGTAAGGTGGGAGAATGAAATTTTTGAAAAAGCATCATGTGGTGGTAGACCTGTCATGTGAGTAGGGTCCAAATCATGGTTCCCAAAACTTTTGCTATCCTTTTTTGATCTGTAATAGGGGGATGTTCCACCGTGCCTTGTCATGCCCCGCAACACACATCGTGTGCTCTATATATATCAATATCTACTACTAATAAAACGACGCGAATATGTCCTCGAGGGGCATACCTCGCGGTAAAGTTACTGCAGATTCACTTGGAGATGTCCTACAAGTATTTATCAAATGATCCTATATAGTTTATGTGCGCCTCTTGTTATTCCTAAGCGGTATGTTTGACTTACTTTATGTGTTATTCGTTTTTATAATAATATGTGTCCATTTTTTACAACAAAAAAAACTATAATTATAAATTTTTCGGCAATTTTATTTTAAAAAATTATTAAAAATTATCTAATTTTTTAATCTCACTCAAGTGTAATAATAATAATAATAATAATAATAATAATAACATTGAGTGATTAATTCTTACTGTTACTTATTATTATTATTAAATTTCCATGGGTCTGGGTCGACTCTTTAGACTAAGATTCAAAACTTTACTCAACCCAATTGGCAAAAATAGGAAAAAGAAAAAAAAAAAAAAAGAGAGAGAGAAGAGGATCTCAAGCAAAATGGAACGAGAAATGGTTCCTAAAATCCCAAATCTTTCTTTACTTAGCTTGTTCTGTTGAAAAAAGAATATGAAAAGATTGTATGTGAGAAGGAAACAAAAAAACAAAGGAGACAATTTCACATGGCCTTAATTTGTTTTTAATTGGATAAGAAATTTCCTCTTAATAATTGAACCAATGTTAATTAAATTTTATTAAAAACATTGTTGTTGTAGTGAGAGGTTGAAGTTTGAATTTATGGTTTTGCCAAAATAAAACTAAATTTACTGCATTGGCTAAATGTGGGCATTTCCTTTTCCAAGAGGGTGGATGGAACAACAATTATTGACCTACTACTACTGCTACTGAAACAGGCGAATAATAATAGTAATAATAGGAACTTTTTTGCTATTCGAATTACTAAACCCTGAAGCTGACAATCCACGTGTTCATGTTATCCTTAAATTAAAAGCTAGGATGGAAAGAATGTGTGTGTGTGTGTGTGTGTGTGTGAGAGAGTATAATCAGACCAACACCTCCCCTTCCGACAATTGTCCCACGTAGATAGAAAAAACACACAAATCATGTATTTAATCCTCCATTACAGAAAGAGGAAGAAAAAGGGTGGGTATCAGATCTGATCCCAAATTTCTCTCCCCCCACCCCCAATATCACATACCCCAAATTAATCTTTCGCATGATTGTTTCACCTTTCCTTTTCTCCACCCACCATTTACACAAACACTTTCATTCCTTTCCCCTGTTTCACGCCTTCATCGCTTGTTTACTCTGAATCACATTTTTGGGATAGAAATCAATGGTGTTATTAAGTATTTGACCAAGAGGCATCCTCCTCCATCTCTATTTCCTCCGGACACTCCTTCCTTCTTTTCCTTCTGCTTTCCACTCCCCCGAGCTGCTGCTGTGGTCCTCCTTCTCCTCCTCGTCGTTTGGATATGAAACTTGGGTCAAACTCCAACCTCGTCGATCGATACCACTGAATTTGGAGAGCACTGTGGAAGAAACGATGTCTGCCAGGATTCTGTATTCCTTGACCAACGACAGGTCTAGAGAATCCCATAAGCAGCCGGTCGGATGCATGAATGGGATCTTCCATCTCTTCGACCGCGGCCATTTCCTCTCTGCCGGAAGTCGTCCGGCCGGCATCACCCCACAGGCGCTCGAGGAAGGTAAACCCGCCTCCCGAGGCCTTGTTTGTGTCTTAGTCATGGAAGACTCTTATGTTACGTTCGGACGGGTTGCTTACGGTCCATGGTACTGCGTAGTGTGTTTATACATTCTGATTTTCTCCGCCCACCACCCGTGCTGTGATAACGAGATTGTGTGGTAACCGGATTGCGAATTCTAATGTCCAGGCCGAGACAGGAATTGCGATGCAGGGGAAGATGCAATGTCAGTTAAATCGTTGGTAAGTCTCAACAATGGACCTTCGAAATCGATATGGCAAACTGTGAATCAACGACGGAAAAGAAATAATGGGGCTGATCATGTAATGGGTGATGCAGGGGGAAGTTTCGAAGGCCGTTACAACGGAAACACGCAGGTTGTCCACTGACTCGTCGAGGAGCTTGGCTTCGTCCCTGTGCTATTCGTCCAGTTTCTCATCCTCGATGGAAGATCACAGGTTGGCCAAGATGGATCCTCCACCGATTGGCCTGAGCTCGATGGATCAAAGGGAAAAGGACTTGCCAAAACTTCAGCAGGGGAGTAATTTGATGATGAAATCTGGGGCAATGGCATATGTAGATTCTCCGAGACCTGTTCTTCCATCGAAGGTTGCCCGTGAGTGGAACTCAAACTCTTCTGTGAGTGCGTCACTGAGGGACTTTCCGAGCCTTCAGAGGCGTCGGAATTTCAAGGACAGTCCTCGGTTCTCTTATGACGGGCGAGAATCAAGGGATGCGATCAAATCCAACGTGATGAAGTTTAAGGATCAGGCAAGGCATTCTCTGGATAGCAAATGGAAACCGTGTGTCGTTGCCAAACTGATGGGTCTGGAACCAGCCAACAACGTGCAGCCTCACTCGAATCCTCAAACAGGCCATGGCAGAAACAACTCGGTCGATGCATCAGACCCTTTCTCTGTATCATCAAGAACGGACAATGAATACGAGCTTGAGTCCAGGGCCGATTTAGTTGTGAGGGTGAAGTCAACTGCAAGCCTAGTTCCCGAAAGAGACCCTCTTGCAACAGAAGGAACTCCGCTGCAGAGCCCAAGCCTCTCTGTTTACGGCGAACTGGAGAAAAGATTTGAGCAAATCGAGTTCAAAAGATCTGGGAAAGATCTTCGAGCTCTCAAACAGATACTTGAGGCTATGCAGAAGTCCGAACGGCTCTATGATTCCAGAACAAAGATCCACCGTGTCGTTACCGAAACAAGTAAGGCTGACAGATCCGACTTCATGGCCAAATTTGCCGATTGCAGTAGTAGGAAGCTCATGTGCTCGGAGAATCATCGTGGAACCCAAAGGTATTCATCCCATCAACATAGAAGCGATGCGCTATCTCCAAGGTCGAGTTCAAGATGTGCTCGTTACACAAACAGAGGCAGTGGATTGACCAACATGACAGATGAGCATCGGCAAGTCATGGAAAGTGACCGTAAGGGGAGGAACTTCTGGAATTCACACGCTGGTCTGCAGTCAAAGAGACCCGAGCTGACAGATTCTCCGAGGAGATTCAATCAGTCAGGGAGACAAAGGAGAGAACCCGCATCTCCTTGCAGCACCTCGAAATCAAAAGTTATTGGCAATTCAAGAAAGTTGAACAAACAAAGAAATCTAGTTTCCATGCCGTCAGACGATGATGCCGGCTTGGCGTCTCTAGATGATATTTTGGATGTTTCAAGCTATCAAGTTGCACAAGATGAACAGACTCCAAAAGTAGGTTGTTCGCCTTTTGTTCGTGAACAGTTCTTGGGTCTCCTGTCACAGAAGCTGATTAACACTTGCATTCTCTATTGCAGAAAGTTATTCTACCGAGCAAGGATCATAACCATTCACCCCTCGAAAGTGAGATCACCCGAGAGGAACAACCGAGTCCAGTATCCGTCCTCGACATGACACATCTAGAAGAGGATGAATCCTTATCGCCAGTGAAAATGATGCCGAAAGACTTCAAAGGTAACTACAACCATCAAAATTGACCACAGTACATGATAGTTGCCCGATTGCTGAAAAGATCTGAGATTTCCATTTTTTTTTTTTTTTTTTTTTTTGCAGATGGCGAATCCACAGAGTTCTGCAGGCAAGACCAAGGCTTGCATGCCTCAACACTTCCTGATAAGATGCCGGATCATACATATATATTGCAGACACCAGATACCGGAAGCTTGATGACCATTCAGCTCCATCCATCGGGCAACATCATAGCGAACTTATTCCCCGTCCTAGAACCTGACAAGCCGAGCAACAATCTTCTTACAGGTCATCCCCAACCAAAGTGCAGTGAAAGGATCCAGAGGAAACTCCTGTTAGATGTCATTGATGAGATCATGGTCCAGAAGCTAGTCTCCGATAACAACAACAAGAAACGGTTCTGGGCTTGCAGTCCCTCAGCCAAGAAAACAGGACATGAGCAGCTGCTGCAGGGGTTGTGTTCCGAGATAGCTAAGCTCAGAGCCGACACCTTCAAGTGGGGGCTTGACGATGATGATGGAGACTACATCAAAGCCATCCTGCAGAGGGATATGGAACGTGAGTCGGGGAGCGGGAATGGGCATTTCGATGATTCCGGCGTCGTGCTTGACATCGAGAGGTTGATATTCAAGGACTTGGTGACGGAAGTGGTGGCAGGTGAAGGCCCAGTTCTTAGGAACAAGGTAGCAAGCAACTGCAGGCCCGTCGCTCCAGTTTAACTCGCTAGTGCCGCTCTTCCAATATTCCATGTTTTTCATAAAGATCTGGAACAGAAAGTGGCCCCATCTAGCTAACGCAGTAACTGAATAATAATATGAAATAGTATAGACCTCGGTTCTCCGGCAAAAATCGAACTTCCAGTAACAGAATCCAACCACAATCTCAATCCTACTCGTAAGCGATCACCCAGAAAGTGTCAACCTGCAGTTGCGCCACCGATCCGGCACAAATGCGACAACGACATCCTTGCTGTCACCGTGACATCAAATTTAGGTCCCGAGTCTTGGAAAAATAAGGCAACGCAATCCACATCAGGCAACCCTGGGATCGATCATATTAAGGATTGGAATCATTCGAATTTGACTGAATTGGGCTTTTGGCCCAAGTTAGGCCCATTAATTCTACTTTCTTTTAGAAGGAATTTATTCCTCTAGTTATTTTTACTAGAGAAAGAACGATTATTAATCATGCTGGTTTGTTTATTAGTAGATGTTTTGGTAGGTGCCTGTTCATAGATTGATGGAAATGAAGGGCCGTTAAGCGAATAACGTGAAATTGCCCTCTGGAAATGGCCTCACAAAGTAAGGCTTTTATGCAGCCGTATGTGCCCGAATGTGACTAAATACATGGATTGACAGACTTCAAGTAGATGAGAGCAAAAGAGGACTAAGGTCATGCATAAAGAACTAGCCTTGGGAAATACGACTCAATCCACAAAGGCCTCCTGATACACGGGGAACTCGTTGAGGTCTGCAGAGGCAATATAGAGAGAGAGAGCCTTTTATGGTAGACAGAGAAGCTTGAGGTCTAGCGTTCTCCCAGCAGTGTCTCGTCTTCGTCCTCAGCTCATGAGTGTTGGAGACGACGACGAGCGACTTGACATGAGTAGAGAGCGTTGCGATGACAGCACTATCGCCGGAGAAGTAAGGACAAACTTGAGAATTGACTTTTTTGGTGAATGTTTGGAGAGTCATGAATCACGCAAAAAAAGAAAACAATCAATCGAGCAAAATGGTACAAGAGTTTTTGAAAACGGGAATGATGGCGCATATGAAAAGGCAAAAATACAATATACTGTCTCAAGAGGGGTTTTAGAGAAATACTGGGTATATGATCCGATTCGAAAAATCTTAGGTCATAGGTCCTTTAAACGAGAATAGATTTATGTATAAACTCGGGCATGATACACGGGGATACCAAGGCATAACCTAGTTCCACTTACCGCAACTCGTAGTCATAGTTCATTGGATGTTGCATGTTACCCAGACTCCCTTCTTCACCTAGAAGGTTGTAGGTTCCAACTTTCACTTGATGACCGCAACCCGTTGTCATCGCTCGTTGCACGTTGAATATCGCCTCAACTCTATCCTTCATCCAAAAGCTAGCATGTTTTAACCCATCAAGGTAAATGATGTGAGTACTACTTTTTGCCGGGAAGAGAGTTGGCTATTCCAACCCATACAGGTGAAGGACATAAGCATTATTTCCACCCAGAAGAGAGTTGGCGATTTCAACCCATACCGGTAAATGACATGAGTATTATTTTCACCCAGAAGAGATTAGCAAGTTCCAAACCCATTTAGGTTAAGGATGTGGGTACTGTTTGAGGGAATGTGTCACGAAACTAAAAAGACATATGACATATGACGCTAACGAAAAAAAAACGACTCAACATGAAGACTAGAAATCTTGAAAAGTAGCTGATATTTGTGGTATAAATATGATTCTTACCGATAATGTAACATAACGTAATCACAATCGTAGAAATTGTGTTACCACATTATTCTTAAGTTTTAGGTATTCCGTTTGTGTTTGTCATCTCAAAGAATAAATTCTGCAAACATCATAATTGTTTTTGTAAGTATTTCATCAATTAAACACCGCATTTTTAGTCTTTTTATACGACGAACACGTCTTGAATCAAATTTCAAACCGCGTGTTCGTTTGCGGAATATCCCCAATGTGTTTGCTAGTGGATCGTGGGTGATCGGAGAACAAAACTTGTCGCCATTGTTGACATGGCAATTAATTTTGGGCCCGGGTTTAGAACAGAAACCCAGTAATCCCTCAAGTCACACTCCGAGTCGGCCCAAGATATAGTCGTCTAGGCCGACTCACAATGAAGGCGATTAGATCGACCCATGACGAAGTCGACTAGGTCGATTTAGGACGAAATCGACTAGGTCGACTTATGAACGGGGTCGAACTAGGTCGACTCCGTAACGAAGAAGTATGGACTAAAGTTAATCAAGATGACTCAACAGTAGCTAGGTCTACTAGTAGGGTCAAGTCGACGGAATCCTGGAT
>JARUPW010000251.1:0-60018 GCA_029817735.1 Melastoma sanguineum
ACAAGCGTCTCGTTTTTAGTTTTTCCAGACATCCGTTTTCTTTAAAAATTTGCATTTTTTTATCCACTTTTTTACATTTAACCTTTTCCCTTATAATCCGATCTAAACCACAACAAACATAAAAGAAATGAAGTATTTTTAAATTTTTTATTTTAAGAAAATCAATTTTCCTTAAACTAAGCATCGCAAAGATTCTTATAAATATGCCTTATTTTATAAAATGATAAAACTCAAGAGAAAAAATGGAACTTATCAAACAAACTTGTAGGACATTACTTTTGAGGCATTTATTCCCCCGTAAAAGTGTATTGATTGATTTTATAAGTTTAATTGTGGTAGGGCAAATTCAAAGGTGGTTTCAGTTTTATGAATGAATTGATATTTTGTTGGTCCCTACATGTCGATGTTATCGTTACAAACATTTCCCGATTCCATCCGAAGTTGAAGCGCAACCCCTGTTCATGCATAAAGTCTACTTTTACAATAAGTCGGTCCGATGACGCCGGAGCACCCTTTTATCTTTATGCTTGTATTTTATCGTACTATTTAAGTATAAAAGCCACAAAGTGTAGTGACACTTTAGCTTACTTCTTTTCATTCTTAGCTTATTCCGTGATCTACAATATTGAATATGGAGCAAAGGCTAATATTTCTAATCTAAAAGAAATACTCCGATTTCTAATGAGTATTCGAAATATTAATAATAATAATATAGTATTTTATTATTATTTATATCAATATTTTAAACATACAATACAAGGATGTGTACAAATCCACGGTCTTTAGTTGGATCGGAGGTTTCGCCACAACTTGTGCTGCTAAGCAGGATGAACCAACTGGCTCGACGGATCACATGAAGCATCCCCACTCAGGCACTTACGTTCTCTCGCCACCAACTCCAGCTGCCCCTCGACATCCAAACATGCCCGTTTTCCTCCTACGTTCGTAGCCAAGTGCATCCTGCTGGCCGAAATCCTCTCCCACGTCGTTAGGTTTAGTCCGATTGTTACCGCCTTCCCTGGTCCGTCTGTCTGGAGGTAACGCCGAGTCATCTTCTTCTTCTTCAGCATTAAGTTCTTCCTGGGAGTGTAAATCCAGTTGACAGATTGCTTGCAGGAGCCCAACTTGAGAGGTGAAGTTGGTGATTCCCTTATTACGCACATTCCCGTCAGCGGATGGAATATGATGTTATGTTGACCCGTCTCCTTTAGTCCCGGCCCTGTTATTATGAAACAATTTGTGTCGATTTTCCGTGAGAAGAGCAATGAACGATTGATTAACGGAATCAAATTTGTATCCCGTCCACGTCCATTTATGTGCGAGAAATCCGGATCACTAACCTCTGAAGGGAGGCTGAATGGCAGATATCCTTTGCAGGAACGTGGAATTCCTGACTCCAGTCCAGTTATGATTCAAAATTCCGTAGGACTCATCCCTATCTATAATGCCATCTCTGAGATAGTAGCTTCCGAGAAGGCCCCACAATGCAAAGTCTAGGTCAAGCATGGCTGTTGTACGCAGTAAACAAGTGAAGAACCTTGCATCATTCTCATCCGTTCCCGTTTGATCAACCCCGAACTCACTCAGGAAGAGAGGGAATCCTTGACGTCGAAGGAATATTGATGTTTGCTCCACCTTACTCGATACTCGGGCACACACTTCGTTCAAATTTCCGTTTACCCACTCACTCAGCGAATTTGAGCTCGAGACCGCATACCAGTGCAGCTCGAACACGACCTTCTTCGTGAACGTAACGTTCACCTGTCGGTTTTGGAGAAAGGACAGGTTTGTGTCGTAGTCTAAGCCCGACAGGATCACCAGGACATTCGGATTCGCGGCGTGCACCGTTTCTGCTCCCTGCTGCATGTACCTGCCATAGAAAGCATCTGATTACTCAACATCACTTATATCTAATGAACACAAGAGCAAACAGAGTTGTGGTTATCATCCACGTACTTGTACCAAAGATCCACATTCTGTCGGGGGCCTCGAAGCTCATTCCTCAAGCTCATGCCCACCACATTTTCGAACCCAGTGGCAAGAGTGGCCATGAACCGGAGGCCTTCCATCCATTGGACTGGATCGAGATGCCGGTCGCCAAAGAAAGAGTTACCGTCATCGTAAATACAACACATACCAGGGGTGCTTATGTGGTTGTCAAGGATAACCATCACGTTGTTGTTCCGGAGGGCTCGGTTCAAAGGACCGCCTTGGTTCACGATTAGGAAAAGAAAAAATAAACATATAAAAAAATTAGAAGCCTTGGTCAATCTATCATGTCAAGTATTCAAGAAGACGTCGATGCTGGGTTCGCCCTCACCTTATAGGCTTCTATGGTGGGAAGGTCAACAATGGAAGGGTTATTGGACTCGATCCCAGCAATTGCATCGTGCAGACCGAGTTCCTGAAGGTTTGTCTGACTGTGCGTGTAGAGAGGCTCTCATTAGTCGCCAAGTACAACGGCCACGTAACCTGACACAGTTAAATCCCATAGACTTGATGCTGGCGGATAAGGCGTCGACGGGTTGCCTATGAAGTCCCTCGGCGAGGATGGGCTGGAGATTGGAGAGCCAGTTGATGCAAGCGAGCTTCACCCGGTTCCCGCCTTCATCCACGATCCATCGGGAGCTCGTGTGAAGCTTCTGCGCTGTGACCGGCCTCGGTGTTACTATCAGAGCGGTAAACAAGAGGACCGCGAAAGTCTTAAAAACAGGGGAAAGTTTGAGCCTGGCACTTCCCATGTCTGCTATTGTCTTCAACACCCTGTTGTGTTTTTGCGCGAGACCTCTGCATGCCCGTGGTCTTATTATATAGCGAATTCTAAAGGAGTCTCATTGTTAACTAGTTAACTCTAAAAGCTGTTAAATAAGGGAATGAATGGATGGAAATTAACACGAGTACCAGACATTAATTACCTTGATTTTACCTTCAAACTTCTTTTCTTCTTTCGGGTAATCGTCTATTCTCGACAAAATCTTTTAAATAATTTGCAGCTGAATTTAGGTCAAGATAATAGGAGAGTTCCTCATTTCTAATGACAATGTTGCGGAAAAACGGATGTGTCTCTTTTTGCCGAAAGTCGCCTTAGATTTGTGATTTTTCTAATTGATGTTTTCATTATTGGTTTTCATTTTATTAGTATAATCAACTCGTGTTATCTTATTTACAAAAAAATTTGAAATGTAAGACTAAATAAAATAGTTATTACTAAAAAACCAGAAATAATATCACTTTTAGCTTCTTTTTAGCTATTTTTATTTATCCATCTTTTACATTTAACGTTTTCCTTTATAATCCCAATCTAAACGCCCAACAAACATGAAGCAAAATTGAAATATTTAAAATTTTGCGAAATATCAATATTTTGCTCCATCAATAACTCAACTTTAGGTTTTGGCATATCGTTTAAAAATTTTTGAATTTTGCCTTATTTCGATTTTATTTTTTGTTCGACCTTATTCCTAACGGCCGTTACGAATAGCTAACGTCTCTCTAACATTTATTTTTTCTTTCGTAGGTGCTCTGATGTGTGTCCAACCTATCTTTTTTCTTACATTTAAAAAAAACACCGTGTTTTTTCTTGGATTTCTCTTTGCGGTTCTCTCCTCCTATTCTTCTTCTTCCTTTTTCTCTTTCCTTCTCTTCAATTCCCCTGGCTGCCCCAAGCACCCCCATGGCCCTTGTTGTAAATCAAACCAAAGAGTGGTGGTACCGGGAAAGAATCATGGATGGGACTGGGTCTCTCATTGTTAGGGAGTACGATCACCACAAGGACCGACTCTAGGTACGATCATTGCGAAAGAGGACATGTCGCTACATTCCGACTCCGGGTCCGGAGGAGGTTCGGCGTTTCTCCTCTTCACTTTCTTGTAAAGCACTTTCATCAATGGAGTATCTTGATGGAATCGCTGGAGGAGGGCTCGCCACATCACCGTTCGACAACGACAACGATTTCCTTCCAGGGAAGAGCAGCTTCCCGGTGTATCTCATCGAACCTCCGAGTGTTGGTCTGTGGTTCTCTTTAGCGCTCTTCTTGACATCCTTATCTCGACCGTTGTTCTCGAACCTACCGATCTCGCTAGTGCTCCTCTGCCTCCCGATAGCCGCCAACACAGGCGAATCCCCTGCCCCGTCCCCCTTCCTGTCAACAAAATCCCTCAGCCTCTCGTACCCCCGGTGATCAGCCAAGGTGCCGACATTCTTCCTATTGGATGGCGAGGGAGACGATATCCCCGTCACGGAGGGCCACAAACCTCCCCGAGCCACAGGACAGTGATGGAGACGTGGCTGGTGGGTTAAGGAGAAATGGGTCAGGCAGAGGCACTAGGGAAATAGGTCGCTGAGATCCAGATTCCCAAGGACAGGACCCGTCTCTGGCTCCGGCAGTATCATCTTTACCGTCGTCTGCGGCGGCTGAGGATGGTGGCTTTGGGATGGGAGTTGAGGTGAGGTGGGGTTGGGGTAGAAGAAGATTGACGTGGCTAGGAGGTTGTGAGAGGGGGTTAGGATTCTTCTACGTGGGCTGGGAGAATTTCGTTGTTGTAGCACGTAGAAAAAATAGAAAAAACTTTTCAAGACACGTTGGATAATTTAAAAGCTTACCGTCAAAATCGTAACGATAGTTAGGAATAAGGTTAAATTCAAAAGTAAAATTAAAATAAGACTAAATTCAAAAATTTTTAAACGATATGCCAAAACCTAAAGTTGGCTTATTGATGAGACTAAATATCGATATTTTGCTTAAAATTTTTCATTTTAAGAAACCTTAAACCAAATATGTAAAGATTCTTCAGGTTGATCAATTTGATTCCCTATATTTTATAGGTAGAAAGAGTTATTCTCTATAGAAGCAATAATCAAACATACTAGAACAAAAGATATCGACATTTAGTTGAGTCGAATAAAACATACGAGAATGACATCTCTCAAAGTTAATCAACCACCATTCGTCCACAAGTCCAGGAGATATTGGAAATCTAATTTAAGAACGATGTATCTTAAATTTTCGTTTATTCTTGTGTTTTATCACGTACACCACTCTAAAAGCTCGTATCATTAGTACGCCCATGTAGTAAAAGTTCGATCAATAAATTTTAATCTAGTTTTACTAAAGCGATGAAGCACCACGTGGATCAAGTTCTTGAGCACAATAATCACATTTGCGATTTTCTTTCTTTCTCAAATCCACAGCCTTGGTAGTATTCCTCTTTTTTCATTTATTTCTTTTTTTTTAAATGCAGAAAACTAATGACTCGTTTCAAGACAGTGCCATCCAACCATACTTGTCACCACTATCATGCGTTATTTGACTTCAAAAATTGTCTCAATTACTGGCCCCTCACCCCGATGGAATACTAAATTCACAAGTAAAACAACATTTCTGATAAAAAAAAAAAAATTGGATGCAAGCAGAGTTAGGCTACCTCTTTCACATAAGTATACATCATCTAAAGTATTAATTTCATAAGACTTATTGAAAGCGTAAAGGTCACGGATGACTACACCGGTTTCATTAAGTATTTATGTTACAGATATGTTTTTCTCTGACTATGTAAAACATTAAGGTTACGGAGGAGATTGATTTCATCTGGCTTCTTGGAAGCATTAAAGTTACATATGGGTACTCTGATTTCTCTGAAATATAAAAGTTACGGATTATGTACTCTGACTGCAAAGGTTACAGAGTTATTTGATTGTTAAAAAAAATCTTGAGATTTGTTGCTTGGCTTGAGTATGATAGTTTTGTCAATATATTTTGTCTCTAATAAAGCATTTTGCAGTTTGCACGCGTTAAGGTTTATGAGATATGTTATAGAGTGGTTCCGCTCTATTGTCTTTTTGGCTCATTGTGGGCGTAAAGTTAAAGAAAAATGATTATCAATCGAAAATAACATTATTTAGATCACATTCAGGGTTGTTATTTTCGGCTACATCGCCACATTGACCCATTGACGTTAGTGTTATTGGCGTTTGTGATCATGGTTTTCCAATATCGTTTAATGGTGTGTCGACAACTATGATTCAAAATTAGTGACATTAATGGTTGGGGTTGTTCTTGAGATGTTGTCTCGTGTATTATGTTTTGTGTTAGCCATATTTGTGTACAGCCTGATGGTCATTTTCAAAATATTTTCTTTGTAATTGATCCTAGCCCAAGCGAGTATGTTAAATTTTATTTTTATTTTTATTATTTTATTTTGTTTTTTTATAAAATTCCTATTAGCTATAATCAATTGTTAATTTACGTTTTGATAAAACAAGTTGTGTCATGGTATACGAGACTACGAGGTCCTCCTTTCTTGGGCAGTTCCTCGCCCTATGAGGTCCTTCACAAATGAAGCAGCTCGCGCGAGCCTTTGGATTCGTCCGTTGCCCCTTACTCTTTTGATGTAGTCATCGCCATGCCTTTTGTTGTAATCATCATTTAGCGGTCATTTCTTTTTGGTTATGTACATCCCGAATTCCGCACTGCACCTCCCATCGGGAGATCAACTAGATAATCCGCAGCCACAATCGCCGAGGGCAGGCCTCGCATGCCTTGTCGGCGAAGTTCCAACTGTGCCCATTGTTGAGTCCATCAACGAAGTTAAACAACTCGTCCGCCTCGAACATGTTCGATATTTCCAGCATTAACGACATGAACTCTTTCACATGCTCCCTCACAGTGCTGGTGCGTTTGAGGCTCTTTAAGGCCTCCCTCGCAATCCGACCCGTATTGTCAGGCAGGAACTAGTCCGTTAATTCATTCTTGAGAGTTACCCAAGTATCAATAGGGGACTACCCGCACTCAAGTCGTTTTTCACCCTAGGCCACCACTAGAGTTGGTGAATTGGCGATAGGCCCTTCTGTCCTTGAATAAGTTTATTGCAAACGGCGTTCGCAATTTGACATTTATCATTGAGTTTTCCTCATCGAATGTCGGAACAGTTCCAGTTAAATTACTCATACTTTTTCATCCTTTGGTAAACGCACAAGTATGTAGTGGCCACTGGAGATAAAACCTTCTGTTTTAGAGTATAGTTAATCTGAACCCCAACATGAGTCATTTTTAATATAGTTGAACCAATCGGCTGCCACATCACAAAGTAAAAAAAAAATTAATATTATTCTCTTGGAAAAGGCTTCCCATCCCAACAATGCGCCTTTCCCCCCGTTTCTCTATGACAACCAAGTCCCACACCGGGAGCACATCCTTTACCTGTAAAATATATAAGAAGAGATGGTCGTCCGAGAGATCGGCTGGCACTGAATTGAAGAAATCTCAAAACTCAAACCCTCCAATCCATCGCCAGCCTTTTTTCTCTGACGTACCTCAGACTTAATAAGAGATCATAAAAATACTATGGGCCGGGTGTTGTTTCGTAGACTTGCCGCAGGTCCGTTTTGGTAGAATTGTTGTGGGTCATGTCAGTGAACTTACCGTGGGTCATGTTTAATAGACTAAAAATGGATTCGTCTCTCGTAGATATTTCGTGGGCTCTATTTCTGGTATACTTACTGTAAATAGGCCCAAAATTTCCTCAGGGTCAACACCAGCGCAAGCGATTTCTCCACACTTTCAACATATGCCCTAGCACGAAATTAATAAGGTGTAGTTTCTGCTACTCGGTTGTTGACCCGGAGGAAGTTTGCGTATATTCTATCAAGCTCTTCATGTGTCTTCCTGGGAAAGTATGGGCAGCTCATTTGGTATGCTGGTAGGTCCTCTGTTGTTGATTTTAACACAACCATTCTTCTTTCCATAGAGAGAGTTTTGCCTAGCCATGCCTGCCTGTAGCTTAACCCTGGCCTTGTCAACCACTACCATGTCTAAGGCCTTTGGAAGGGGTATTTGGTTGTAGTTCTCCACCATTAAAGTATTGAACAGGTTGGACAACTGATGCAGCTCATTATGAGCTCTTTCATTTTTCGGGGAAAGTCTAATAGTGTCGGCATCGTTTCAAAAGTTTTACTGAGGTCAACCATGATAGCCATGAATTTTGTCGTGCCTTGTTTTTGCTGAATAGGAATGTATTAGGTCATGTGTTATGATGTAATAGTCTGATGCTCTGCGTCCTGGAGTAAAACTACTCTGGTAGGGTGCTACAAGGTCATTTGTGATTCGTCTGATCCTGTGTAGCAGCATCTTTGTCATGATCTTGTGGACTGGGTTGAAAGGAGAGATGTACGTCAGCGGCTCAATTATTTCTGGATGAGTTATCTTGGGGATTAAAGTGATGGTCAAGTGAAAGCCGTATAACCAACAATCCTCGTTTATGAGACAATTGCTAGGACAGGCTTGTAGGTGTTGTAAAGCTCCTTGAAGTGACGAATTAACATGGGGTTTGCTGCACCCCTGCAATTTCAGATGAGTATGTTAATTTTTGGTTAATATAGTGGGTGAGTTCCTGCCATTGAGAAGGCCCCAAATGGAATTGGGAGGGTTTATCCCATTTGAGTGGGGTCGAGTCCAGTGGTACCTCCACCCAGTCGATGCATCTGGGTGTCTTAAAAATTCTGATGCAGATGTCCAATAGTAGGAAAATGATCTCCACTACTAATGGCTGGGCCTGGGGGCATGTCTACGGACGTGAGAACAGGACGATTCCGTCTCCGACAATGCAGTCGCAATGGTTTGAGGATCCATCCACTTCTTCTTCTGGTGCCATTTGGAGCCGACTGAGAATCCGCCCGATGGCTAAATGCTTCCCTGTGGATAGAAGCTGGGGGTGGTTTTGCCTGTACCATGGTTTTCATTACTGACATATAGGAGGTCTAGGAAGGAGCTCTCAAGGCACCCAAGTACAACTACTTGGAAGATAACAAGGTTAAACGTCGGCCGGTTGCAAAGAACTTCGTCTATATCTTTCATTTATAAATTATCTAATAAACAGTTAAATTAAAAATTTTTTTTATTTTTTCTCCGGGGGAATAATTTCATAAAAATATCACGGTAGCTTATGAGTAGAGGTTTGCATAGACATTCTTCTTGACGGGTCAGCCGTAAGGAACCCCAGATTAGTTTTATGCCAAAGGAAAAGCCAGAAAACCAACAATGAGACCAGTTCTCTGTCCAAGGGCCGCCATGATGATGTCCTTGTCAAAGAATCTTATTGGAGCAGAGAAGACACAGGAAATCTGACGACCAGATCCATATGCTTTTGAATTTTAACATATCATCATCGCCCCATATACCAATCAAAAGACCAATTTACAATGATTGTCATTCACCCTCACTATTCCCAAAACCAATAAAAACAAATCAGACAGATCCCCTCCTTTAAGCACCCATCAAACAGCAGTTGAATCACCAACTCTCCTCCATTGCATACGATAAAATGACAACATGGTATAAACAATATCTTTTTTGGGTATCATGCACAGAAATCACACGATCAGATATCACTACTATAGTATTCTTTTGTGCTTTCTTTCCTTGTTTCTTTTCTTCTTCTTCTGTTTTATTTATTGTTTTTCATTTATTGTGCTTATTTTATGCTTTGGAATAACTGGCTTCCGAGGGCAACGTTTGGCATACCTTCGACCATGACTGTCGTGAGGCTCATCTCCTTGTCAAGTATCCTCTCCAGTTCCCTCATCACCTGGCCCATGGAGGGCCGCCTCTCGCTCGACAGGTCAACACATCGGATCACCAGCCGTATGAACTCCTCCATTCCCTCCAGGGTGAAGCTGCTGCTGAGCCTCCGGTCGATGATGCTGGAGAAGTTGCTGTAGTCCTGATTGAGCTGCAACTGACAAAAGAGAGAATGGGTCAGTGGTTATGCATGCGATTGATGTCGAGTGACGACAGTAATGATACAGAAAAAGAACTGAATTGTAATATGGTGGGCGCAAAACGTGGCTTGAGACATTTGCCCATCTGGCCTGACATGTTTCATAAATATGTTGTTATGATGCAGCTAATCAGAAGTTCATTAATCTAAAGTTTCAATCGGGTATTCGAAGACCTCCTATTTCTGTGGATGCAAAACATTCCAACACAAACTAGTCTGAAGATAAAGCATTGTGCCATGGCATCACTTACCCACTCTACTAAACTCTGGTTGGATTCAAGAGAAGGTGAATCTGTTGCTTCTCTGCCGCTCACTAATTCCAGGAGAAAGACACCAAAGCTGTACACATCACTCTTCTCAGAAAATCTCCAGAACTCTCTTACCCTGAAAGGATTTTTTAAATTAATGTAGCCAGAAACGCAAAAGGAAGAATAATATTCTCGGACTGTTATTACAAGGTCTACAGGGTATTACTCTGGTGCAAGGAATATCTCATCCACCGTCACCTGTGAGGATGGCCCAGCAGGATCAGATTTTCCAAGGAAGTTCCGAAGTCCAGCGTCAGCAACTTTTGGGATGAAATTTTCATCAACAAGGACGTTGGCTGTCTTAAAATCCTTGTGAATCAATCGGGGAGTTAAAGAATGCAAATGAGCAAGGCCTGTACACGAAATGTCGATAGAGGTTTTAAAATTATAAAAAATTCCTCTTTCAAGTCAATTTCGCCACATTCACAAGAAAACACGAAAATAAAATCATAGGCCATATTTATTCTATAAGAAACTCCTGAAGAATGACTTCCATAGTCTCAATGCTCTCCAAAGAAGAGACAAACTAATACCAGGAAAGCCATTAATGCTCACTGATTTTGCAGAGGATCACCTTTTGCAGCCCCTAATGCTATTGAAAGTCTATTCTTGAATTCTAGCTTTTCATCGGAAACCTGAGCAGGACCTACAAAAGGAAAGCCACACATTTCACAAATCGGAATAACCTTGGGCAACCAGACTTCAACAAAAGAAAGCATGGCATGCAAGCTGATCAGTTTCCAAAAGTAAGGTCGAACGCATGCCCTGGGTTACTTCCATTGATTAGAAGCAGTGCAGAAGTACTGAGAAATGGAATAGATTTGGTGCCACGAAAGCATTCATCAAAGGCAAGAGTAATACCATAGAGGTGAGTGGAGACGCTTCCATTGGGAATGTATTCATACACAAGAATCTGTAGAATGCGGTCCTGGCAGTAGCCCAACAAGGAGACAATATTTCGATGATGGATAGATGAAAGGTACCGGACCTGGAAAAAATCAAGCAAAACGAAAAATGTTATCTGACAGGAAACACAAAGGAAAGCAATTAAGCTGATGAAAACAACAACACTGGTTATGTTACATGATCTGCATGGTATATGCATGATTCATATCCAGTCAACTTAGAAGCAATGGTAATTCTAGAAAAAGAAATGGCGTATCAGTACCCAATCAGGTTATTTTGGTCCGCACTTTGCCCTAATTTTTGTTCAATATTTGCTGGAAAGGGAAAGATAAGAAGTTCAAAATCACATGACAATATGAAGATGAATTTCACCTCCTCCACAAATTCTTGACTCGGGGCACCGAAACGTTTCTTAACTGCTACAAGCATCCCATCATTAAGCAGACCCTTATATACCTCACCAAATTTTCCCACCCCAATCAAACTTCTGTCGCTGAAATTTTTTGTAGCCATGGACAATTCTTCCAAATCAAAGCGCCGAGCTTCTTGCAGAGACATTTCAATCCCTGCATGTCTTCCTGCTGCAGACAGAACAAGGTAAAAAACGAAGGGTTGTACACTTAGACAGGAAAAACAATGCCCCCACGACACGATTTCTTTCATCTCAAGCATGCGCAAATAAGCAACCAATTGTATGGATACCTTGAACTGAACCCTCAGAGGAACCAGACTCAGAAGTTGCCGATGTGCGTCTTCTGCAGAGCCATATAACTAATATCACTATCCCTACCAATGCCACGGCTCCTGCAGCACCCCCTAGAATTGCTGCAAGAGTCCCTGACATCTGGTATGGGAACCACTTTTGCTAGAGGGTAAAAATTGTTGGTAGTTGCGGGCATGAGTATATCCACCCTGTAATAGAAGCGTGACAAGGAAGAACAATCAAGTTAGGAAGAATTTACCATATATGTGAAACGAATACAAACAAAAGCTCGTGCACGGCGCTATCCAATGTAATGAATACAAGGACAAAGGCCTTGCGAGAAATCATGAATCTGTCAAAAAATTAGCACCGAGTTAAATCCCGACAAATAACATTACAATTAAAGCATATTTATTGCAGTCACCAATAAAGAGAGATGTCCCAATATCTGTTTAAAGCTTAATCATTCGGAATATAGTCGGCATTTTATAGTTGGTTCGGTTCAGATGATAACAAGTGAGTCATATCGTATCCATATAGCTTCTAGGATTAAAAAGGAATCTCAATCTCTGCACAATAAGGGCAATGTTGCTAATCATATTACAGCCGCAGAATTCTTCAGCCAAAATTCTGGTTAATGCAGAACCTCTATCTACTGGACTTGCTTCAAATGACCAGTCTCAATCATGAAGTGCTGTTCTCATGTCATGGGTACCTTCTATGGATCCGTTGGCGGTGGAACAATGAAAAGAGAGTGCAGTCAGAATTATTGTACCAAATCTAGCTAGCAACGTAATTGGTGACATTACAACTTCAACAATAAATCTCAACAACCATCTTATTTTAGACTCTGTGGCGATGGTTAATGGCATCAGCAATGTGGAACAACAGAGAATCAAAAGAATGCTAAGACGGGAACAATTTGACCATCTCTAATCAAAGTCAACATATATAAAGCGAAGCAGCACAATCCCTAAACACAATCTGAGATGCCAGCCGACAACATTAGAAAACTAAACATAATTCTGAAATGCCGCTCACCTGGGATAGAACACGGCATAATCAACAGAGCACTCGGCCTCATTTCTCCGGTCAAGCACTCGATCTCTTCCCAGCCGCAACAACCACCTCAACTCAGCAAACCCCCCTCATCCTCACATCAAAATGCCGCGCAGAACCTCGCACCGCTCTCCCTTTCTCTATCTACACTTACATACACAATCAATCAAAGAATCCCGATCCGATCCTCAAAACTCAACTCAGTGCATCCGAAAGATGAATAGCGACTGACGGGGAACCGGACCAAAAGGCAATGCCACTGCTGATTTACAATTATAACTAATTCCTTTTTGCCTGGCAACTGCTTTGATAGGGTAGTTTCAAGTACGGTTGTTCGAAGTCGTAATACAACTAATAATAACAATACAAAACCGCAAACCAATAAACTAATATACCACAAAAAAATAATCACACACAAAAAAAGAAGAGAATAAAAAAATTTAAACCTCACTCGCTGTACACGCAATGCGATTAAAGTAAAGAAGATCAAAATAATGTTGATTAAAGCAAATATAAAAGAAAGGAAGGTCGTTGCCGTTGGCGCTGCCGCTGAAGGGGATGATGATTGATCGTCCTAATCAATGATTTAATATTAACGAATCTCTGTATCATCGTTGGATACAGGCAACGCCGACAGAAAGCGACTCCGCGACGACACACCAACATTCACCCCACACACAAAAAAACACTCTCCCTCCCTCGCTCTCTCTTTCTCTCTCTACGACGCGCACACAGGCTTTCCGAATTTCCCCGTCGATGGAACTCGATTCCTCCTCCTCAGCCGCCGCCGCAGTTCGCCGGCGGCCGATGAACGGCGATAGAGAAGACTACGGAGGGTTTGGTTGGAGGGTGGGGATTGGGATTCCCGGTGACTGTTGGAAGGAGAAGACCGGATGAACTTCACCGCTGATTTCCGTGTTTCTTATTTATATTTTCCATAAAAATAAATTCGGGAAGATTGCTTAGCTGTATAATTAGGACCCGAGCAACGGTTCCGGTTAAATTAACCAATAAACTGAGTAGGTTCCAAATTTTTTTAGAATCGGTAATATCAATTGCCGTTCGAGAATCTCAACTCGTAATCAATACGGAGAAGTAAGAACATGATGACATTGTATAATCAATTTCTAAATGTAAGAAATTAAAAGTTATATTTGTAATTTATAATAATAAATTTTAAATTCGCCCTAATTATCCTCAAACATGACACTGATTTCTCTCCCAAAAACGTATTGTCAATATTAGGACTCAGTATGTCCGATGCATTTTTTTCTTTTATACAAAAGTTTTCATCTCTCCCACTTAAAATAAGTAAGATTGAGTCAATAATCCTAAACACAGTTAATCTTGACTTAAAGTACTCAATCTCACGTTTTACAAGGATCATAATATAAAAAAAAAATCTAACCAATTTGGGTTAAACTAAACTACAAATTAGACATGGAAATCGGAATCGATTTGTAACCGAACCATATCAAAATCGACAAGGCATGTTTTTGGATGAATTTTAGATTCACGAACAGGGTTTAGGTTTTAAAAATAAGCAACTAGGGTAGATCCCATATTCACGTTTGGAACATACTGCCCGGAACCTTATCGGCCATTAGTTGATAAAATTATATAAATATTTTAACTGATTTTGGGTTTTTAAGCGATTTGAATAATTATTGATAAATTCATTAAAAAAATAATATATTTTATTATTTCGTAATTCATATACATGAAAATGTAGAAGAATTCAAAGCATCCACTTTTACTCGAAAGGGCGAAATTTAACCATTAATCCGTCAGATTACTTTGTTAATAGGAACAAATTTTGATTTGTATGTTGAACCTTTTTACTATTGTCTATTTTGAAAAGTTTTCCTGAAATAGCTAAGATAAATAAAATTTTAATTATGCTTTCCAAGAAAGATACAGCTGCAACCACGGCCTTCGGCGCGACGACTACTACTTGACGTACGTATACACTACCTATTCCCCAACTTTACCATCGGCGAGGCGATCACTCTCGAGCAACAAAATGAATGAAGAAGACTGAAGAATATGCACGCAAAATGCTCTTAAAAAATCAACTTCATGCATTTCATTGTGTTTATGTTTAAGGTGAATTTTAATCCCAAAAAAAAAACTTTCCAAATTCATCATAATGAATACTAGATTCTATTATCATTTTCTCCTTAATTCGATCTCTAATGAAAAGCTTGCTAAGATGCTCAAATCTTTGAATTGCTACATGATTACTAGATTACAGGGATATATACTTTGTGGAGAAGCCAGAGTCTCGATCAACACACTCGACGCATACCTTTGTGGGTTGGCCTAAAAGAATATGCGTATTCAAAAGAAAAAAAAAGGTTTCCTTTTCAAATACTTCCCCAAATCTCATATATTTGGTTCATTAGTCAATTTTCATAAAATAAGATGAGTATATTCAAGGAAAAGATACAAATGTATCTTTCCTTGTAAGTCAAGTGCACGTGACTAACCAAACCAAATGAACTCTGACTTAGTTAATTCAACAAAAATTAAAACAAAGTAAGGATAAACATCTCTATGCCAGTTCATTTCAACCTCCAACAAGAAAACCATTAAACAGAGAAGATCACTTCCGTAGACATCACATTCACTCCACTAAAGACAGTTATGGCTTTATAACACGGACTTATATCTGATTATAGATATCATGTGAATAAGTAATAAGTCTTATTCTCATATTGCCACGTATGACAACTTAACATATAATAAACTCCATGTAACTCTTTCTTGGGCCACTATGTTAGAAAAAGTTGTCTAACCATATGCTCAAATTAATAAGAAAGCCACACAAATTATATCACCAAATTTAAATCATCATATATTTTTAAATTCTGAATATTTAATCAAAGTCGAACTACTACCAGAATATTAAAATTATTTAGTCAATTTTTTTTTATATCAACGAGGTTCGTGGCGGACTTACTTTTTACGAGCCCTCTCACGAGGCTCGGAGGCTCTTTGACAAGCCTGCGAGCCTCAGGCTTGGCCCCACTACATCCCCTCTAGGCCCGGTCCAATTTTAGTTGAGGCCCAAAGGCTCAACACATGAGTGACTCTTGTGTAATGGTCGCATTGAGAGTGTGAACTTCACGGTCATGATTTTTCTAATATTCATCCGATGGTAGAAATTTTTTCATATAAATAATTGTATTTATATTTTAAATATATTAAAAAATGGTAAATTTTACTTTTTATATTTCATATCACCCTAACTCTTTTTAATATATTTATAATTTATCTTACTAACTTCTTGTCTAAATCATGGTATCTAAAATCTAAACATATATTATAAAATTTATAATAGATAGTAATCAATAAAACCTAAATCATAAATACTAAACACTAAATGCTAAACATTAAACACTGAACCATGAAAGTAGGCATTGAATTCTAAATCATGAACACTTTACATTAAACCCTAAAATCCTAAATATTAAATCTTAACCATAAATAATAAATCACTAACATCAACCCTAAACCGTAAATATTATTTTAATTTTAAAATTAATTTATTCATATTTTTATAATCATTATAAGGGTATGTAAGACTTTTTAAAATTTAACGATTAAAGATAATAGTAGAATTAAGAAGATCACGACCTGAAATTTATACTCTAAATTTCTTGTAAAATTGTGAGAAAAGACAATATCTAGAAGGTAATTCAAAAGATTACACTTGTTTTTACATGTCTGAATGATATTTATTAAGTTGCTTTATCTGATTCCCCATGAGACCCTCGCTGCAACTTTGTCCTAATCTTCATACGTAGATATTTTGGTGTTTAGAAAGAGTAGAATTTTGGCGAGCTGGTCAGAGTTCCATTAATTTCACCCACAGAATAGTTCGAGCTCTTTTGAAAGTAAATTTCCTAATCTACTTTCGAAATAGGTTTTTCTGGAAAAGGTCGATAAATCACTGCTATTTAAAATTCGACATGATTGTGTGATTTCAAGATATAGAATACATCTTAAAGAGGCCGATTTAATTAAAACTAGGAACAAACTCATCTCAAAGGATTTTAAGAACCCGCCCTTTTATACTTGTAAAATATTAAAACAATCGAAAGAGGATGTGTCGGAAGGGGGATGAAAATCCGCCCTCTTTACTAGATGAATAAGAAAACCCCCCTCCCTTTAACTAAATGAACAAATGGCGAGTTTTCAAAACCCGTCTTTCGAAAAAAACTTCAACAAAATAAATCTTCTGGCTCAGTTGGTTAAAGTTTTTATTTAACTTACAAGAAGTCTTGGGTTCGAATCCTAAGGGCAATAAAATTGTTTTATTTTTTTGAAAATTCTTTTTGTCTAAGTTTTCGAATACATCGAGTTCGTCTAAATGTTGCATGGAAAATTGTTTTATTTTTTTGAAGATTCTTTTTGTCTAAGTTTTCGAAAATAGAGTCCGTCTAAATATTGGCGTCGAAAAATTACAATTGTTGGAGGGATGGAAACCCGCCCCTTGGAAGGCGCGTTTTGAAAACATGTCTTTACATGAAGGAGGGTGTTCAAAACGTGCATTCATGTTGATGGCACCAGCTTCATAGGTGCGGGTTTTGAAGAACTGCCCCTTATTGTTTTCCTCAAACCCGCCCTCTTTGTAATTTAGGGGGCGCGTTTTCATTTGGCGATAAATCCGTATTTTACGAAACATGAACCGTATTTCACAATCAGTACAAAACTCCGATTCGTGAGGCTATTAGTGTCCGACTACAATAATTATTGTGTTTTAAGTTAGAAAGACGGGTGGAAATGCTAATTTCATAAAAGTATTGCTTGTATTTAAATGGGTATGAGAGATTGATAAACAACTCATTAATAATAAAAAGATGACTGTCCAACACAAATAGAATCACATTATTTCTTTTAAAATAAAGATTGTTATCTTTATTTAAAATAATTGTGAAATCGGTTTCTTCATTACGTTAGTGTAGCCCATAGCACTAGCAATGGTATTAAAAGTACACTAAGAATAATTACAGGAGGCGATTAAAACCAGATAACAATTAGATCGTTCTAACGAAAAATTAAATCCCTCCCATCACATGGGTTTATTCTCCGCCATAAGATATCGGATGGCATGATGTAAGAATAGAATTCTAAAATAAAACTCGATTACTTCCATCATCATTGTGATTTCGACATCTTCTCCTTATGTTTGTCTGATAAGCCACTATCATGGGCCTCCGTTATATTACTTACTCCCGAGGAACAAGTGATGTTCTATGAGTCTCATGTTAGAATTTACAAATACGATGGACTTGTACTTTTCTGCCACGTCTCCATTCCTGCAGTGAGTTCAGCCTAAACCCCACAGAGAAGAAGATATTGGGAAGCGGCTAACGGTACGTGCACGTAACCGTTACGTGCTTTACTAAATTCGACCAAAATTTTAGAAATGTTTACTAAAAATCGACTTTTTTTAGTAAAATGATTAGTAAATTACTAAAAAAAATTAGTAATTTTTCACTGTTTGACCATTCGGAAAGTTACTAAACTAGGTTGAGTAAATCAGCCGAAAAATTTATTAAACTTTTTAGTAACCGATTACTAAAAATAACGTTGATTTGACACTTTTTTTTAGTAATCGTTACTAAACTTTCACTGTTCAACTTTAGTAATCGGTTACTAAAAAGTTTAGTAATTTTTTTCGCCGATTTACTAAACCTAGTTTAGTAACTTTCCGAATGGACAAACAGTGAAAAATTAGTAACGGTTACTAATTTTCTGTTAAAAAATTAGTAATAGTAGTAATTTTCCAGGTTTCCCGTCCGGAGATTTTAGTAATGATTTACTACTGTCTCTTATACACATCTAGATGTGTATAAGAGACAGGAACAGTACATTCCGAACCTAAAACTAAACCTGTTTTCAGTGTGAAATTACCATTTTACCCCTGCGATAAATTACAAAATCATTTACGAATTTTCAGTCCGAACCTAAAACCGAACCTATTTATAATTTTACCGGAGGGGTAAAATGGTAATTTCACACTGAAAACAGGTTCAGTTTTAGGTTCGAAATGTACTGTTCATTTAGGAAAATTACTAAAAAGTTTAGTAATTGATTACTGAATTTTGTTCAAAAAGTAGTAAACGATTACGAAAAAAATATATAAAAATTAGTAATTTACTAACGACTTTACTATGTCAAACAGTAATTTACTAATTTCGGTTACAAAATTAGTAAATCATTACTAAAATCTCTGGACGGCCTATCTGGAAAATTACTAGTATTACAAATTTTACTACAAAAAATTAGTAACCGTTACTAATTTTTCATTGTTTGACCATTCGGAAAGTTACTAAACTAGGTTTAGTAAATCGGCGAAAAAAATTACTAAACTTTTTAGTAACCGATTACTAAAGTTGAATAGTAAAATTTT
Organism: Melastoma sanguineum; assembly: GCA_029817735.1. Lineage (NCBI taxonomy): Eukaryota > Viridiplantae > Streptophyta > Magnoliopsida > Myrtales > Melastomataceae > Melastoma > Melastoma sanguineum. The sequence continues at coordinate 19,171 of JARUPW010000251.1, forward strand.
AGTAACGATTACTAAAAAAAACTGTCAAATCACCGTTATTTTTAGTAATCGGTTACTAAAAAGTTTAGTAAATTTTTCCGCAGATTTACTAAACCTAGTTTAGTAACTTTCCTAATGGTCAAACAGTGAAAAATTAGTAATGGATTACTAATGTTTTTTAGTAATTTACTAACGATTTTACTAAAAAACATCGATTTTTAGTAAACTTTACTAAAAAAAAATCAATTTTAGTAAAGCACGTAACGGCTACGTGCACGTACCGTTAGCCGCTTCCAAGATATTGCCATCATGCAAAGGAGAAAATGATTTCAAAAACCTAGCTAAAAATAAATAAATAAATCTTTATTTGTTTTTGTTACAGTCCAATTAATGATTTTTAACTCCTTTTCGACAAACCGGATAGCGAAAGAAAGCTTCTATAAAACAGAACCGGAGACAAGTTTCTGTAAGACAGAACGTACGGATGTGATTCCAATTTGTTTGATGCACGCAAGACTTTTATAATGGTACGACAACTTGCCTACATCCACTCTTCATCCAGAATTTGGATGGTTATCACTCAAAATCAACGTAGTAACGATTACAGAAAGTGATATGAGATCGACCTTCTACATCACAAACCAGAAGGTTTTGTACCAAATGTGTCAACCTTCTACAGAACAGATCAGAAGGTTTTGCACTACAGATGACTAAATATCACAGCATAGACCTCAAGGTTCTGTACCACAGTGACTTAGTATACGTGTTACCGTGATTAACAAAGATAACCAACCGCAATCCCCTTGGGACAACGACTTCGTGGCGTACCCCACGCGAGCACGTAGCGAACCCTACGCAAGCAGACAGCGACCCCTATCGAAGGATGGATTTTCCATTCGGCGGCTCCACACGATCTACACGACCTTCTCAAGATAGCGACTATGTGGTGAACTCCACGCAAGCACGTAGCAAGCCCTACGCAAGCACACAGCTAACCCTACGCAAGCACGCAGCAAACCCCACGCAAGCAGACAGCAACCTCTGTCCTCGGATCCTGCACACACAGAACGTTACACCACATAAGCTGGTTAGTCCCTCACCTTCCGTGCTCCTAGGGTATCTACCCTTCTCTCCGTCTCACTTCACGTTGGCCATGTCAGCAACCTGTCGCACGCCTCCACCAACGTGTCCTGCAGCTTCTAGCTGAGTCCCTCGTGGCCCCCAGATCACTTTCTCAGAAGGCTCCACCAACAATACAACCTTCTGCAGCTCACTTCCCTCGTGTGTGACTAACAAATCTCAAACCAACGAAAAATTACAAAGCTCTAACGTCTGACAAATGTTTCTGATGTTTTATGTACACTTTATAATGCAACCGAACCCCTATTTATACACAATTACAAAACGTTAAGCATAGAAGGTAGAATTGACTAATATAGCTTCTACATTTAAATGGAAAACGAATAAATCATTGATATTAATTCCATTAATAAGAAAATGATGTCTCTCTCTCTCATTGGTAAGTATCTGATGGAGATAAAATCTGATTAAAAATAATTTATTTTAATCAAATCTCTTCTGGATACTTGAAGGTTACCAAAACCTTTTATGAATGGAAATAATTAAAAATTAATTTCCACAAGTTATTTTGTCAGATTATTAGATTATTTTGATGAATCTAAACAAATAACATGTTTTTGTTATCCAAAGAAAAATTATTAATGGAAGATAGCATGATATATATTCAATCATGTAGAACCTTCCATAAATAGATAATTTATTTACTTCAATTGATAATATATTATTCTTTTTATTTATTTGATAACGAAATCATTTGATTTCAATCAAATAATTATCCTGATCAAATTGGATAATTCTCATGGAATATTCACATTTAATTTCATAATTAATTATTAATTACAAAAATAGTTCCTTACATAAGATTTTCATCAAGAGTAACATTATTGTAGAGGGTTGACTTCTGTTTCGCATAAGGTCAATGCTCATCATTAAAACCACTTCAACGGTTTTTTATTGCCTCATATATAATAATAAAAATAAATGATTCTTCCTTCTTGAATGCTTACCGCAAAAGCGCGGCGGCTTTAAACTAGGTGGGCCGGGGGATTTTGTTCTTGGTCTCAATAGAAGTTTTTTGCTTTATCACCTTATATGTTGATCAAAATGGATCCATACGCTAACAAGAAAAGGAAAATCGTATCTTCTTAACTTCTCTCGTCTTGTTCCACTCCACGTGGTTGGAAAAGTTGATGTAAATATTGTTGGCACTTTGCATGAAAGATGATAGGCTGCTTCAACTCCTTCATGAGATGATCATTTTGTCAAAGACAGAGAAGGGCTATGATAAGAATTAAATGACGGTATTTCAGCATGAGTTTAAATATATGTAATAAAAAATGTGGATATATTTTTGTTTAGATGCACTTGGGAATTAAAATTCTCTGTCTAAGTGGATTCTGAGTTTTATCGGGAGGGTAATACTGTGAAAGAAGCTAATAGCCGGAAGATATTTCAAAAAGGTTAAACATGTTTAACACGTCTCGATAAGGTTAGCTAATTTCCCATGATGCTCTCCCAACAAAATAATATGGGTTGTTAGAGAAGTTTTGGCATGTGTCTCTGGTTTCCCCCCTAGTTTTCAAACAAGGTTGGTTGATTGCTGCAACTTTGTCCTAATCCACATGCGGACACTCCCAATTCTTCCATGAGGAGGGGAGTGATTATTGATATTTAGGGTTTCAGAAAGAGTTCGAACATGGCGAGCTTTTTCAGATTCATGCATTTCACCGATAGTTCATTCATGTTTTATTGGGTGGTTTTCGGGGAAAGGTCAATTGCTGTGACTGGCTAGCCACACAGATCCTTCCGGCTAATGCGACATCTATATGGCGGCGGCTAGCACTAGTGTCTAGAATCACGTCGCGTCACCGAATTTGACGATACGCCACATGCATTTTGATTACTAAAGATTCATGCCCCAATACATCGGCTTCGGATCAGGTATCAGTTTGCTGATAAGGATCTTAGCTAAACTGAATGACGGTGGACCGCAAATGAGGCAATTAGAAATATCGTTACTACATAAAATTCACGAACTTGTGGGGCCTCATGAGATAAAATCGGCATTAAGAACACAGTAAAGAGGATGATCTCTTGGGAAATCGTTATGGTTTCCACGAACGGGTGCCGGAAAAAGGTGGCCCATGTAAAAGAACATTTATCTAAGCAAAAACAAAAAACCATTAAAGCAAGATTTATCGACCAAATATAATTAACATCGCAAAACATGTAACAAACAAATCAAAATAATAACCATATTAGAACTGTCAGAGTTACAATATTCCTAAGATATATAATTAAAACTAGGACCGAACTGACTTGACTCGTGCTCGATACAACACAAAAACAAAAAACAAATTTTCCCTGAGATGAAGCTGTTAGACAACCCTTCCTCCACGAACTGCCCCCTCTGATCTGCAAAGTATCTTGTCAGAAATTGTCTGCTCTCCCCAACCCCCACTAATCAGGGCAAATAATTTACCTTTTGATTGTCAGTCAGTACAGAATAATGAGCAATGTGTTAGGTCCCCACCCCTCCCATCATCAATTGTTCAATGATTCCCATCATATCTCACGTGGATTAGTCATTGCTGGTCATAATTCCCACCAAGAGCTCGAAAGCTAATGGATTAAGAATTATCAAAATTCAAGGTACATTATTGAAAACATCGATTGAATTTTTCTGAAAGAAACGCACATAAAAACTAGTCTTTCAGGACGTGCCGTAAGTTGCGACGCCAAGACATGATGACTAGACACTCCATAATATCAAAAAAAGTGATATAATTACTAAGTGGTAAAAGGCCACCCATATGGAAAAAAGCACTTGGGAAGGATGCGATTGAGGGAGTTTAGAGCATGGCATGTATATAACATCCGGAGGCCTGCGTCATCCCTCTCATCTCAACTTTTCGAACTGCCCGTTGAAACCTGCGAATCGTGTGAAAGTAGGATACTCAAAATTCGGGGGACCAATTCCATAATAACTTTGATAAGACCGTACTATTTCGATTTGATTTATTTCGCATAGAGAGTTGCATTATACGTTCCAATCATTTTTATTTTTTACGTATTAATATGCCTTTTTAAGAAATATCTTTTAGCTTGTGGTGGTTGATCTTTTCGACAATGGGGAAAATAAATCTAAAAGGAAGATAAAGAGAGAATGGTGAAATTTCCATGAAGCTTCGGAAGTTGCCCAAATTTGAATAGTCACTGGTTTTAGTAGGTTAGCCCTTTTTGGTTAACCTCGTTCTGCTTTTTCGAACGCCGGGCAGGACAACCCACTAAAGTGGTTTTAGGAATACAAACAGAAACTTTAAAGAAAATTCACATACTACGTTTGTCATCGTTTGAATTGGTACAAAACCGGTGAATGAGTACTAAAGGTGACAGTTTAGTGGTAAAACCTTCAGGATTCTGCCGGAGAACTCATATCCGAATCTCGACCGGGGGCATACGTCAGGTTTTAGCCTCGGTTGGTTCTGATTCATTTGATGGCCGTGAGCTCGTGGAGTATCGCGTGACTGCGTGTATCAAATCCCTTCAGGAAACCGGGTTATTAAAAACGAACTGATAAGTTAAAATCTCGAGTCTTGTAGTAGAAAAGAGTTTTTCCCTGTTGATTATATTTGAGATAAGATCGCTTATACAAAACGACGACATTTAATGCATATACAGTTTAATTTTGAGATTACTCAATTTTCCTAGTCTTTTACTAGATATAAAACTAGAACTCCTTTCTATTATTAGGTTTGCTTTAGCTTTTGTAAATGAAAGATTTTGGTTAAAGTGCGTGACTAATTAGAGCGAGTATAAAACTAAACGAAACAATTACATCTAAGAATACATCGTAGACATCCTATTTTTTAGGTCTTAAAACTCTTCCAAGTCAAAATCAGATCCACCGACTATTCCCAACTACAGAACGTGAAGTAAACCGCAATCTTATCATACCTTGGAACTTGGTCATCGTCGGCCTTTGCTTCGATTATCAAAAGAGCACGTCTCGAGCTCATCTTTGAGAGAAATCGGATCGATTCACCTTTACTCGAGGGCCCAATTGGATCGCAAGTAACTCCTTTAACTTGATAAGGGGTTTGACTAGATCTAATCTTCATTGGTTAAATAATAATAAACTGAGCTCTCATAGCGATTGTGTGAGAGTATTATTGCCCATGTTTATGCACGAACATTAATTTAATTTTCCAGACGGCCGTCCGTCGCGATTATTGTGAAGTTAGATTAGTTCTATTAGATGAATGAGAGGGTGTTCCAAGGGGGTGCCACCAAACAGTTTTTTCTTGTTTAATTAGAGATAAAATCATATAAGAGATGTAGCTTGAAGTGTATGTAATCAGTTCTTTTGCATTCTTTCAAATATACGATTAAAAAGGTTTTTTAAAGAAAGAAACTTTAATAGATGACGGCGAACATAAACCAAAATTGATATCGGGTATTATTACCCGGGGGGGTGTTGAAGTAACCGTCACTTGGCATGCGCCCCCCCTCCCTTCTACATTTCTTCGCCTTCTCTTCTTCCCTATAAATAAAATCCATCCTCTTCCAATCATCATTCCAACGAAACAACAACAACAACAATAATCCTTTGTCTTCTTTCTGTTACCTCTTTCCGCCTCCCCTTCATCATTCATTGAATTCTTCATTCATCTCTCTCCCTCTCTCTCTTCTTCCTCCTACCTTTCTCCATCTTCTTCAAATTCCCCAGAAACCTCAAAACAGTTGAAATCAATATTACCCGTTTTGATATTTCCTAAAAAAGAACTGGGGGGAAGGGGGTGTTTACCTGAGGATTTCTTTCATTTGCGTTTCTTCTCCCATACACAGACAAGAAACAAAGATGGACCCAGTCAAAGCAGGAGGGCATTGATGTTAAGGTTTTTTCCTTTTCCTTTTGATTCATTCGCTAAAGCCTTTTTCCAAGACAAATATTTTCTGGGTTTTTTTTTTCTTTTCCTTTTTTCTCAAAATGATTCCTGAAACGAATTATTTCCGGGAACGTCAGGGATGAGAGAGGCACGTTCTCCCTTTTTCTCATTTGATTTTTGTTGTTTTGGATTTCTTTTATCGAGAAGGTTATCGCTATTGTGCAAAGGATCGAGATAGGTTATCATGTCGTTGCCGGCAAGGGTCGGTCGGGACCGTCAACGTTACGAGGACAACCTGCGGCTGGTCTCCGGGTATTATATTTTTTTTATCATTCAAAGAGAAGATAATGGGTTTCAAAGTTAAGGTGAAAAACTCTTATCGTGAACCAAGTGGTGTGGTTCCAGCTTGTTCCATTGGTAATTTGCTGGGAGACCATTTTACATGGCCATGCCATCACCACCCATTGAGCTAAATGCTGTTGTCGTAGCGTATGGGTCGTTAGTATTAGTGACGTATGGAAGTGCTTCCCTTTTTTCTTTTCCTTTCATGATAAAACAAAAGAGAAAAATTAAGAGGAGGAGGAGAAAAACTGTGGGTTTTTATTTTTCCGCTGCATGTTGTGTCATGGCGGGCGTTCCTCTCTTTCTTTTCTTTGTCATATTTTTTTTCTTTATTTTGTGGTAGGGTTTCTTGAATGAGTATGAAATCTGTAATTCATTAATATATTCGTGTGTTATAGGAATTAGCTAAAATGGAAGAGTTTCGACTCACCCTTTGACTCCATAAATCAGAACTATTTATTTTTGTTGGATAACGACAAACAGATTAGGATAAAATACACCCTGATCCGATGCAAAAAAAAAAAAATTGTTTGAAAAAAAAAAAGAAATTAAATCGAACTTTTCTGTGTCGAGTTGGTCATTTGTCTTCTCATTGTAAATCAATGCAAAACAAAACTCTGATTTGTCTTTATATGTGGAATATTAAGGAGGCCAATTATTATAATGAAAACAATTATCCTTTCCACGTCATGGCCGTCTTGCATTTTGAATATATTAATTGTTTATTGCCTGTACTTTTTGTCGGGAAACTCAAATTGAATTGTAATCATCTTATTTAAATATCTATTTTTTTTTGGCTGTTTGCGATGATTATCGAGAGATAAGATGAATTCTTTAATAATATAGTTCACTTTTGCTTTTTGCATTTCTTGTCGATAATGTTTCTTTATTCTTTCTAAGCTTGTGATGCTTTGATTTGGATCAGATGCATACCCTACCGGATCGTGGAGGACGACAACGATCAGCCCGAGAAAAGGGTCGAAGTCCTCATGGTCACCTCCCCGAATCGCAACGACCTAGTTTTCCCCAAGGTGATGCGAACAGATACATATCACGTCGAATGTTTCTCGATGGCTGATATTCAGTTCTTTTTTCAATGTTTCTTCCGGGTGTGATTTCAGGGCGGATGGGAGGACGACGAGACGGTCGAGGAAGCCGCCTGCCGTGAAGCATTCGAGGAAGCCGGCGTCAAAGGAATACTCAGTGTGAGGGCTCAAGACATTATTATGATTCTCTAGTTAATTAGATACATGCAACGTCGTTTCAAGCTGATGACGTTTATGATTTTCTTCTTCTTAGGAGAAATCAATTGGGATGTGGGAGTTCAGAAGCAAGAGCAGTCAGGAGGAGGATTGCAGCAGCCCGGTCGGAGGTTGCCGAGGTCATATGTTCACTCTAGAAGTCACCGAGGAGCTCCACGCCTGGCCTGAGCAAGATAATCACAGTCGGAGATGGGTTTGTGGCTTTTGCGATGCAATGCTAGCTAGTCTCCTTGTTGCAAATTTAAATTGCTTGAGCTTAAAATGCTCATGTAACAGGTAAATGTAAAGGAGGCGTTTGAGCTCTGCAGGTACGAGTGGATGCGCCAGGCTCTGATGAAGTTTGCCACCTCTTTGGATGCGGAACTACGAGACGAGGCACTCGATGAACTGCTCAAATCCTCATCCGATGCAGTTCCAAGTCACCGAACCATTCCATCACCAAGTTGTTCAGCAGATCCTAATGGGAACCAGAGCCATTGTGCAGTGCCAGTTGCTTGGCTAGTGGTCCCGGTAGAGAGGGAGACATTTGCCTGAAACACCTGAACTCGGTACTTCGTGACCCTTATTCCACAGCTGCCACCGATCGCCCGAAATTAGGGTTGGAGGGGGAGTTCCTAGGATGATGATTTAGAGGGCGACCACTCTTCCAGAAAATGCGAAACATGCAAACAGCTTGTGAAGGTGTGAAAAGGTTCGTTTGGTTGTCTTAGCATAATGTATTTATCGAATATAAATATTGAAAAGAACAAAATCTTACCCCACCAAAGAATTAGGAGGAAATGCCACCAAAAAGGAAGCCTAGGTGAAATGAAAGTTCGGTCCGCCGAAAGCCCAAACTCGTGCCTGTGTTTGGAGGCTCCTTCCTCATTTACGTGATCTTGTGTAATTTTAGTGTGCCGAATTTCTCAACCCTCTTTCTTTTCCGAATTTTTACGTTATCAAAGGTTTCATTGTTTATGTTCGTTTAGCGCTTGACTTGGGCGCTAATCACACCCACGAAAACTCGATTCCCTGTGTTCTGTTTCACGATACTCGTCGTCGGACGGAATGTTCGTTGCTCTTCAAACATAAGCTCAAATATCAAGTCCACAATATACGCAAAGGGAGGAATAGCCGCGGAGCAAAGGGTTACATCACATTAAATCGTGAACTATGTTGCGGATCGCGGTGCCTGGACAAACTGACTTTGTAAAAACAGAAGTGGTCCAGGGACGAGCTAAGGAAGTTCATTTTCGTCACTCGGACTCCTCAAGCGGACTAAAGTACCTCTCCCCATAATAATAATATTTATCCAAGCTGCGATTCACGTAGTTTAAGCATAAAAAAAGTCATTAATATTTTTCTCTTTGTTTATCTTTCTTTTTCATTTAGATAGTAATTTTGAAACACATGGTCGTCGTGTCTCCTCCATTCGGGAACGGGAGGATATCGGGTCCGGCGGGTTTATAAGAACAAGGCATGTTGTCCATACAATGCGCCCGCCCAAAGGAAAAGGACACGGAAAATGACGGATGGGGATATCATCCGACCCTGGGCAGTGAAAGTCAACATGTCAGGCTCGTATAATTGTTTCATCCATACAGACAGACAAGACGTCTTATAGGGTCAGGGTCAGGGTAGGCGGGGAGATGACGATGGATTTTAAAGATTTGTTAGGAAGTAAGTACATCATCAATCAAATCACCTTAATTTTATTTTAATTAAACCTGTACGGTTGCCTTCGTCAAGGAAAACGACGCTTTTTTTTTCCTAAATATAACAGCGAGAAATATTGGGGTTAAAATAATACAAAAATTTTTATATATAATTTATTAAAGTAGATTGCGTTAGGAAAATACGAAAAACTTTTAAAATTAACTTCTCGTAGAATCTTCAAAAGATGAGACCGTATTCGTATGAAATTTTTCTCATATGACAACTTTCCTCCGAAAATGTAACCAACCGACAACGAAGATACGGAACAGGTAATATTCCTAAATTTAAAAGGCAAAATATCGTAATTTGGCCCCAATTATCGGCACATTTTTATATGTGTCTACAACTTTGTTTTTTTTATTTGTGGCCATAACTATGACTTCGTTTTATTTTGTGGCCGCGTCGTAACGTCGTTGCCTACGTGGACTAACGGCTGAAGGAGTGTGCGAACGTGGCCATCCTGCGTGGCAATTCTAAAATAAAGATATAGTTATGGCCATAAAGTCGGGGTCGCAGATGAAAATAGCCCGATAATTGGGGCCAAAATCCGATATTTTGTCTTTTTTCTAAAAGACAGGATGGCCACGTTTCTTGCCACGAGTTCAGCCGTTAGTCCACGTAGGTAAGATCCACCAACGGCGTTACGTCGAGGCCATAAACAAAATCAATGTCATAGTTATGGCCATAAATAAAAATAAAATAAAATTGTGGCCGCAGATGAAAATAGCCCGATAATTGAGGCCAAAATCCGATATTTTGCCAATTTAAAATGTACCTATACAAGATTCAATAATTATGACAGTGGAATTCTTTTTATATACTCAAATATTTGTGTCGGGTTCGATTTTAAAAGTGCGTATGTCATTATATTAACACAACTAATTACATTATCTCAACTTGATATGTATCATAATAAAATTTAGAATATTTATTATTTGAATAAAGGGTTAATCAGTTTGACACTTGTCAAAATACTTAAACAAGATTATATAAATAAACGGACTTGAATAAGGCTGGACAGATGAGACCCGAATTGGCAAACAGGGCATGCGTGCGCGTATGTGCACGGGATGGGCATTATCTTCCTCTTCTATAACTTTAGACCAAACCCTGATAGTCATCTAATCACATAAGCACTATGTTCAGCTTCAAAGTCCAAAACGGGACACACCAAGGTGATGGAATTAATGTATATGTCGTAAAATTTTAATCAATTTTTAAGATCAAAGTTAAAATGAATATAGTGAATACAAATTGGGAAGAATAATGATAATAAAATTTAAAATGAGGTGGGGGTGGTGGTGGATCAGAATAATACTTTTTGACAGCAACCAACCAACCCCCCTTTTTCTAATAATCGAAGTCCCCCCTCCTCTCTCTTTCTGTTCTGTTCCAAGCCTTCCCCTTTCATTTTTGGTTTGTTTTTTTGTTTCACCCAAAGAGTTTCGTCTCTCTCTTTTTATTTCCTTCCAAATAATGTAATTACAATAAAAGGGAGACAGAGAAGACGTAGAGATGTTTGTATTCGTATGGTTCATTATTGAGGAGTAGGAAAGAAAGAATGATGGTGTTCTGGTGGTGGTGACGATGACGATGATGATGATGGGCCTTTCAATAGAGGAAGGTCATGATGATTCGTGAATTGGAATCAGTCCCAAATATTCGTTTTTCCCTTCTGGGTCTTCCGACAGACAGACAAACAAACAGAAAAAGCTTTTCCTTCTTCTCTTCGTCCGAGGATTCGAGCACTCTTCCTTTCCCACCACCATGGAGCCCGAACCTGGGATCCCCCCTGGCCCGAGCAATCCTCCTTTTGTTAGTATAAATAATACCTTCTTTTAAGTCGTTGTTGCACCTGCTGTTGTTCATTTGTTGTGATTGAACCTAACGTATTGCGTTTGGTGTTCTGGAAATGGGTTCGATGGATTGTTGGTTTGTTTATTCAGATGGGGGTGGGATTTATTCTAGTTTCATTCATTGGTTTTATTGTCAAAAAAGTTGGGGGAGACGGGGGATGCTGAGCATTATGAACGATTCGCTTTGGTGCTGCTGTTGAGCCTCTTCTGCGGGTGTTGGTGGTTTTGCCGGCGTATTCTTCTGGAAGGGCAGGTTTCGTGGAGAAAGAAGGGACTGGTTGTTCTGCTTGGCGTTTGATATGTTTATGATACTACTAGCCTTCGGAGCTAGAGGAAGTCGACTTTTTATGATTTTTCAACTGTTTTTTGAGTGAATGATTCTTTGGCCAGGACAGACTGATATTGGTACTGTTCTGCCAACAGTTAATTTAGTTAGGTAACACGACTTTTAGTTACGGACTGGGATATCCTCGGCTGGCATCTTTTTAGAAGTCTGAACTGCTTAGTCGTTGAGTTCTGAGCTTGAATTATTTGTTTTTTGTAGCTTTCCTGGGTGAATCTATCGAGGAATCTGTTACTGGCCTACCAGAGCTTTGGCGTGGTGTACGGAGACCTCAGTACTTCGCCACTTTTTGTTTACAAGAGCACGTTCATCGGGAAACTGCAGGAGCATGAAAATGAGGATTCCATATTTGGTGCTTTCTCCTTGATCTTCTGGACCATCACGTTGATACCGTTGCTCAAATATGTCTTCATTATGCTGGCCGCTGATGATAACGGCGAAGGTGTGCCAAAAGTACTGTTTTTAGTTCCCTGTTACTCACTAGTTTTCTCTTTCGTATTTGGGGGCCGGGGATGGGGGATTGAGAAAGTCTCTGAAAGATTTTCCCACTAATCAGGTGGGACATTTGCCCTTTATTCACTGCTTTGTAGGCATGCAAAACTTAGTTTACTTCCCAATCAACAAGCTGCTGATGAGGAGCTCTCTGCTTATAAATATGGACCAATGACCCAAAACGGTTCCAGTTCTCCACTGAAGAGATTCCTGGAGAAGCATAAGAAGCTAAGGACGGCTCTCCTCTTGGTTGTGCTGTTTGGTACCTGCATGGTAATTGGAGATGGCGTGGTTACTCCAGCCATTTCAGGTAGGTTGTCTGACTCTAATCACTATCTTTGTGGTTTGACATCCCTATGGGAGTTGTATACTTTTCAGTATTGAGGATTAGCAACAATGGAATAGATGACAGGTTTACCTCAGCTTGTTTGTTTTCTTTTTCTTGGCTTAAGGAAAAAATAGTTGAAGCAAATGTTTCATAGCTTTGAGTAAATATTCTCTTTTATGTATCATGATGGGGAAACAAGCCTTCATGAAATATGTTTAATGAAAGTGTGAGTTTCTTGGACGTACCTAAAATTTGGGTGAATGTCTCGTACTCAGTTTTCTCTTTGCTGCAATTGTGCATCTGTACTGTATGCTTAGAAGATTATTTTGATGGTTTCAACTTGGTTGAGTTTGTCTTTGTTCTTCTTCTGCTATTTACTCAAAAATACGTTTTCTTTGATAGTTTTGTCGGCAGTGTCAGGATTGAAAGTTGAAAAGGAGAAACTGACAAGTGGTGAGTAGGCTTTCAAGTTTGAGGTGTCATTAATCAAATAGGATTGATGTTGTTGCCTAATTTTGTTTTAACTTGTCTTAGGTGAAGTGCTCTTGATTGCCTGTGTCATTCTGGTTGGTCTGTTTGCATTACAGCATTTTGGCACTCACAAGGTGGCTTTCTTGTTTGCTCCTATAATCATCATGTGGCTGATATCCATTATGTGCATTGGATTATATAATATCATACGCTGGAATCCGAAAATTGTGCAAGCGCTTTCTCCGTATTATATTATTAAGTTCTTTAAGGAGAATGGGAAAGATGGTTGGATTTCACTCGGAGGTATCCTGCTCTCAATTACAGGTATCTTCTCTATAAATATTATGGGCTTCTAACTTGTTAATCTAGTTTTTGGATCTTATAATGTTTGTTGCGGCTCCGCTTGATTTTGCCCAGGTACTGAGGCTATGTTTGCAGATCTCGGCCATTTTACTGCTTTCTCTATAAGGGTGAGTTTTTTTAATTGTTCTGCTAAAGAATTCACATTCTGATACGGGTGGGGGACTTGATTTCCATGTTAACTACGGTCCTTTACTGCATGTAATATTGACTTTGGAAAAGGCTGCCACCAATACTAAATTTTCCTGTGAAAAGTAAAGTCAGCGGAGGAAACTACATTGAAGAGAAGTCTTTGCCTCAGTAGATCCTTTTTTGTTTTCTTTTTTTTCATGATGCATTTTCTCTTGTCATATTTCTTGGCGCTAAGTCCAGTTGATGCTTCTGTCTGATCATTTGATTTGAGATTTGAAGCTTTGTGCTGTCGCAGATTGCATTTGCTTTGGTGATATACCCTTGTCTGGTAATTCAGTACATGGGTCAAGCTGCATTTCTTTCCAAGAACGTCTCCTCCATCCCTCACAGTTTTTACCACTCGATACCTGGTCCAGCTTCTCTGCTGAATAATCCCCAAATATTCCAATTTTTAGATTCTTGTTCAACAAGTGTTACTGATTTGGTCCCCTCATTGCAGGTCCTGTGTTCTGGCCCGTCTTCGTCATTGCCACTCTTGCAGCTATTGTTGGAAGTCAGTCAGTCATCACTGCGACATTCTCCATTGTCAAGCAATGTCATGCACTTGGTTGCTTTCCGCGGGTGAAAATTGTCCACACGTCAAAACATATATATGGACAGATCTACATTCCTGAGATAAACTGGATCCTTATGATTCTGACCCTCGCAGTTACTATTGGGTTCCATGACACAACTTTGATAGGAAATGCTTATGGTATGTCCCTTTCCCTCTGTCCCTTTTATTGCTTCCATGCAAGATAATTACATTGTGATTGAAGCTGGACATATAGAAAAGCATGGAAGATGTGATGGTAATTGATGAACAGAGGCGGGTCTTTTCTGGAAGATCAATATATGCAATGGGTTTGTGTTTCTGATTGTGTTTTTGTTTTCTTCGCTTTATTGCAGGACTTGCGTTTATGACGGTCATGTTTGTCACAACTTTTCTGATGTCGCTGGTGATAGTATTTGTCTGGCAGAGAAGTATATTTCTAGCAGCTGGGTTCCTACTCTTCTTTTGGCTCATTGAGGGTGTCTACTTATCTTCAGCTATCATGAAAGTGCCGCAAGGAGGCTGGGTACCCATAGTACTCTCATGCATCTTCATGGTAGTGATGTATGTCTGGCATTATGGGACAAGGAGGAAGTACAGTTACGATCTGCACAACAAGGTCTCCCTGAAATGGCTCCTTGGATTAGGTCCGAGCCTCGGAATAGTGCGTGTCCCTGGTATTGGTCTCATATACTCTGAATTGGCAACGGGAGTCCCAGCAATCTTCTCTCACTTTGTAACAAACCTCCCGGCATTCCATCAGGTTCTCGTATTTGTGTGCGTAAAGTCTGTCCCGGTTCCATATGTCTCTCCCGAGGAAAGGTTTCTCGTTGGCCGCGTTTGCCCGAGACCCTATCGCATGTACAGATGCGTAGTGAGATACGGTTACAAGGACATTCAGCGAGATGACGGAGATTTTGAGAACCTGCTTGTACAGAGCATTGCAGAGTTTATACAGATGGAGGCTGGAGAGCCGCAATTATCGGGGTCGGAGACTTCATCCCTCGACGGGAGGATGGCCGTAATTAGCACCAGAACCATTCAATCGAACATGAGCCTAGTTATATCCGAGGTGGAGGATTTTGATCTCATCAACTCTGTCCCGTGCAGCAAGTCTGCAACGCTTCAGAGCCTGCAGTCTGCCTACGAGGAAGAGAACCCTCAGGCAAGGAGACGCAGGGTGAGGTTCCAGGTACCAACCAGCCCGGGAATGGACCCTGTCGTGAGGGATGAATTGCAAGAGCTGGTGGAGGCGAAAGAGGCAGGGGTCGCCTACATTATGGGACACTCTTACATAAAAGCGAGGAGATCGTCCTCTATCTTGAAGAAGCTGGTGATAGACATGGGCTACTCTTTCCTCCGGAAAAACTGCAGGGGACCGGCCGTGGCGCTGAACATTCCCCACATAAGCCTCATAGAAGTCGGGATGATATACTACGTCTAAGGTTCCGCGTGCAAACTAGGAGGGAGTCCTTGGTACGATGAGGGGAGGGCGTAGCTGGGGCTGCAAGCCTATCTTCTCTTGTTGGGTTTCGGGTATTTTCTCCCTCAACAGTTTGTATTGCACGAACAGATCAACAAGAACAGACCAACACTTAGACTTTTACGAGTTCTGCAGCTGGTGAAGGACACTTCCGCTAAGTTGAAGTCTTTGAGAGAATTGGATCACGACCTTAATGTCAATGTAATTTGTCATCTGCAGATCATTTTGACCATTTTAGCTCTTTTATCTGGCGGAATGCCAGTGTGATTTTGATCCGTCAAATTGCTTTTGGCTTGAGAACTCTGGTCCATTGACTGGCTTGTATTGATATTTTGACCCTTTCTGTTTAGGATTAATCTGTCCGGCTTCACCTTTTATGCATTCAGGGGTACACAAAAAAACGTCGAATTCAGTTTCTGAAGTCAAAACTTGGCTGTTTAATTCGGGAGTACTTGAACTAGATCAGGAAAGTCTGCTGATGCCATTTTAGAATTGTGTAGCCCGGTAAGAAAATTGAATACGCAATGCTTGCAAAGGATTTGCAGATAACGCTTTCCAGAAGGTCCAGCAGCTAGCTGCCGAGCGCGAGTCTACTTATGCGCCTTCTGGACCCCCCCTAGCGAAAGCATATTATTAATATATTTTTTGGACTAATTCTGTTAGTATGGTTTTGATGATGCCATATAGAAGGTAAGCTTCTGTTGCGTAGAAGGTAAGCTTCTACTAATTTGCAGAAGGTTAACCTACAAGGACAGTCTGTTTCGTAGCTTCTGTCATCTAATCATTACCACGAATTATTAATCATCTGATTATTTAAATACATTCTTATGGTATTATATGTTAATTAAAATGGTTTTAAATTATTTTGATTACGATTTATTTTCATGTGAGTTGATCTACTTTCTTTAAGAGAAGAAATCACTTTATATATGGAAACCTCCGATGCAAGGTTCTGCTGACTGATCTGGAACTATCCAACGGTCATTTAATCCTTCCTCTTGCATCTAAACACGTTCAGATTCATTATGAATCATGGCAAAGGACAACCCATCTGAATATGGATGCACCCCACACGTGTCAATATCTAGAAGGTCTGCCACCCAATTTTGGAAACCAAGATTATCTGATTTCTATTTACAGAAGCTTGACATGATCTTATTTGTCTGAATCTTCTGCAAGCCCTATCACCTAACATCGTGAACAGACCAGATGGCATGATTGATCTTTAAGTGATACGAAGCATATCTCCCAAATGGAGGAATGTTTTATTTGGCTGATATTTTGTTTCCATGTTTTGCAGAGACTTTCGTCAGCCAACGTACCTTCTGTAAATAATGTATTTCTTTTTTGTATAAGATAGGATCATTTGTTAAATAGAATTGTAGAGGACTTTCGTGTATAGTGAGTGAAATTCAGGTGTCTTTCTTTCGTGTAGATAGAACCGCCAGAGGGAAAATCCACTCTTGGACAGATGGGTTGTCTGCCTGCGTAGGGCTGCTACGTGCTTGCGTGGAGCTGCCACGTTCTACAGAACCCCAACCACAGGGATTATAGAGTTAGTCACTGTCTTCAGTGCAGAATCTCAATCAGAGAGTTTCTGGAGTTAGTCACAGATCTCTGTGCATGACCCAAAGGGTTATTGATTACAACTCATCGGGTTTCTGTGAGTAGAAAAGTCGAAGGGCTATCTGCATAACCTTTTACACTACAGAAGTGTCCTAGTACCTTCTGCTAGTACATCCTTTGTGAAAAAGCCGAAGACCTATCTACAATACCCTCTGCAGGAGTGTTTTATTTCTTCTGTCAGTTTTGTATTCGCTATAAGTGTTCAATAGTGAATTTCATCATATAAGGGTGAAAAGTGGAGTAGGCAATTGTCGAACCACTATAAACCTTATGTGTCTCATTTACTTTTTACACCAACGGAAAAGTAAATTAACAGACACAACGCGAACGTCTGAGTAGAGACTCCAAAGGTCTTGCATCAAACATCGTACGCTACAGAAACCAATTAGGTTTTGGAGTTGTTTCCTTCGATCTAGCTCTCACAGATCATCTCTTGGTAGTGTAGAAACCTACAAGGTTCTGTAACAACCTTCTGCTACTATCAGTATCTTTCAGATCTTGGAGTAGACGTTACTGATCACACTTACAGTGGTCGGATCTGTAGAACCTTGATAGCATAAGCATCAACCTTCTGCATCAACATTCTACTACTGCAGAAACTTTCTCAGGACTGCATAATCATATCTCATATTAGACTTTGGCTGGTGGTTCTCTCATCAAGCAGTTCACTTTGGGATCTGCTGTGTATAAGGGTTATGTAACTTACAGAAACATAACCTTCCGCTGCTGGGTTTTATTACTTGTAAAAAAGGCTAAAAAAGACCATTACACTAATTTACCCCTTCTTAGTGCCATTGTTACACCAATAGATTCTTTTTCTTTTTATGGAAATAACAATTGTGGCGAATGAATAAGGCGAAACAGTAGCTGACACGGAGTACCAGCCTTTCCTAAGGGAAACAAAAGAGGCGATGCTTGGCTAATTTCACTTTGGTGTTAGTCCCATTGCATGTTTTAGTGTTTATGCCAGAAGGCATAGCATCATGCAGACAGCAGCTTGTTCTTCTGGACAATGAATTTGCTTTCAATGAAGCCATGATTGAAGAAAGAGAACAAGGCATAAGGGAAGTGGATGATCAAATTGGGCAAGCTAATGAGATAGTTAGAGACTTGGCTGTGTTAGTTCACGAGCAGGGTGTTATGATTGATAAGGTTGTGGACCAAAAATTCAGTTTTGCCTCCAGTTTGTCGACTGCTTTGTTGGATTCTCAGGTCAGGTTTCATTGGAGTACACTGTCTTCATGACAGATGACATCTCTTCAAATATAAAGAGTTCCTCAGCCGCAACAAATCAAGCCACTGTTCAGCTAGTTAAGGCCTCAAAGAGTGTGAAATCTAGATCTTCTTGGGTAAGCTTCAAGTCTTCAGAACTGGTGTCATCTGTCTTTAATCTTTGCTGACGGTCCAACATATTGCCTTTTCAAATGACTTGTGGAGTGCTCTAGAAAGAGATAACTAGCAAAAGGAAGTAGTTGCATCTGTAACTATGGTTATGAAAATCTCACAGGAGCGGAAGATAAAAGGGTGATTATTAGTGTGAACTTTCACTTGAGTAACGAAGAAATCCTTTAACAATCCTGAAATCTATATGGCAAAAAGTTTTCAAGTTTTGTCAGAGTGAAGGTCGCTTTCAAATAGATTAATCATGTGGAGATCGATTCTGGTTACTAGACAGTTGAATTTTGAGACAAATAAACATGAAATTTGCTCAAGATGCTCCAGTTAACTGTGTATCACTTTAGAAATCCATTATCTAGGATAGAAATCCCCATGCATCTATTGTACTGATCTTGTTCTCACACTTTTCCGTTTGTTCCTTTTCTTAACATGACAGTGTTGGTGGGTTTTGGCAATGGTAGTCGTGGGGGTGATCGTCTTCCTCATTGTCCTCATTCTTTGACGAGTGGTAGCAGCACATCACTTACTCAAGTGTGGACCAGCAACACTTATTGTTCCTCTAAATTTCAGTGTGTGTGCCACATTAGTCCTTCCAATCATCATTTTTTGCTTGTTTTATATCTAATGTTAAGCTCTAGTTTTTGTATTGGTATGAGCTTATCCTGCATGACGGACAAGATCCGGTTCTTCTTGTATAGTAACTGTCAGTACACGAGAGAGTGTATAATCGAATTGGGGTTTTGAGTGGGATGCTGACGAGGTGGGTCTATCTTCCCTTACTTTCGTATCATTCGTCTACTTTGAGGTTCCTATCTGCGGTCTTAGTTTTGGGATAATGATAATGAACGTCTGTCTTAAACTGTTGCAAATGACTGCAATCCAGTCGCACGTACTTCGGTGACTTGGGTTAAACTGCTCTGAACTTCAAGCAATGGTATCAATTGTATTAGATGACTGGGATTACTGTTTCTTCTTTTTGCATATGAGACAGTCAATACCCATCCAGACGGCTGGCAGGATGACAATATGCGTGTGATTACATGGTGGTTATCTTGCCGAATTTGTTCAATATGTCAGAGGCCACTATCAACAAAAGCTGGCATTCTCATTTTATATAGGATACGAAAAAAAGGTCATTTGACATATGAAATATGCATTTAACTTAGAAGACATTTACATCCTCAGTTATTGCCGGCTGAATAGAGTTTGATCTCAATAATGTCGGCTTGGTCGTCTTGGGTGTGGTGTTCCACACTTATCTGTAACATCTATCCAGCATTGAGAAATGAAAATGCAATTACCATTTCATACTTTAGCAAGAAATTCCAAAGTCCGTATAGGTAAGAAGTTCCCCAACACCATAATATTCAATATGAATGTATATTGAATCTTACTTGGTCCTTGCTACGAACAGGGAAAAACCATTGCTAATAGTGCAATTTTTTTGTTTCTTTGGAACAAACAGACAAAGTTTGTGGCGAGAAGGTTTCTGTCTGATTACCAAAGGTTTTTTGTCGTTCTATTTTAATGAAGTTCGGTTCACTGGAGCGAATAGAAAGACCAATGAAAATATGTCCATGTTGAGTGGAATCTGAATTATGCATGCGCCTAATTAGTTTGAATATGCGCTTGTTGATTACAATCATAATCATTCTATGAAATATGAAGGACCAAATAATCATTCTCAAATTATGCCAAGATCTTTTGGATTTGATAGTATTTAGATGTTAAAATCATACACCGCCGACAGACTTCACTTTCTCAACCCAGACACTTAAACAGGAAGCATACATTACCGAAATGGAGACATCATAAATCAAATGCTTTGGATACGATGTTTAAACGACGGTGGCATTCTGAATTCGCAGGTAGCAATCATTAAGCCATATTAGAGCTGATCGAGGGAAGCAACAATCTCGGTACATGATCGTATCCGTAGCTTCTAGGCATAGTATACAATCTTGCTGCGATGTTGGGGAAGCAAGCTGCGTATGCCGAAACTACAGTGCCTGCCTCTTACTGCTGGAGTTGATCAGTGTTGCCATTAGCTGGAGTTTCCCTGATTAATGTTGGCACGACCGCATCAACCGCGTATTGATAATTACTCTGAGGGTCGACCTCATCGATGCACTCATTGCGTACTTCACCACATTCGGTATTGCTCCAGTCAAAACACAAAGGGATATTGCCCCTCCAAAGCCGACTGTAATCAAGAATAGCACACCTACTAGGGCCATTGGTATTGGCGATGAACTCAGTCGTGATAGCTGAACTGTTGCGAAATGAATAGCACACAGGCTTCTGTTGATTGCATCTCTATAATATAGCGAGCTCTTTGTTTAAATCAAAGCCAACAATTATGTTATCATCGAAACGTTTCCATTAATAAATAAATAGCCATGTCATTTTCTTCAAGGACCTGGACATATTTTGTACAGTTTTGAGTATTTCATTTTTCCTCCGGGGTCTTTTGGCAAGATAATCCTTGTCATTTTCTATAGATTTTTGGCAATGCAGAAAGTTTCTACCTAGCAACGCTGTCGCATCCATTCATAAAAATAATTTTTATGTGTCGGACAATGCTCGATCATTTCTGTGAAATGAGATGTTTCATTTGAGGAATTCATGGGCGAGATCACGCCAGTCTAACCCAATTGCCATCACAGATGGTATTCTCCTTCCAACACAAACTTCAAAGCTTAGTGAAACAAACGCGAGTGTTCTTTTTCCAAGCATTCGGTCGAGCTCATCAGTTCCGTCGAGCGGTTCATTTGGTTATGACAACATTTCAAATACATCGCTGGCTCTGAATTTCCTTTTAGGCCAGACATTCCTGACACTTTCGGAGCTTGTAAAGAGACAAACCTTTGCTAAAGATAATCACAAATTTGGTACAATGAGAACCGTGGACTACATCGAAATTCATGATTAAAGGCGTAGATTTTACCAGTTGATGGGTTTGCTTAGCATGAGTCGATCGACTAATATGTCACTGACATATTGGTTACCAGCATAATAACTCATAATCAAGGTCACTTTTATGTACGTTTAGTTATCAATATATATTACAAATTATATGGTAATCAATTGTTAAAGCAAAAACAATGAAAACTTTCGAAGTACTTTCTTGCAATTTTATTTGACCCCTTTACTAAACCATATATTACATGAGTTAAAAAAAATTAAAAAAATTTAAAGATAACTTACATACTTTAAGAAAATTACTAAAATTGAAATAAAAAGACAATAAGAGAACTTCATTTTTAAAATAAAAGGTACAAAGATGTTATAAGTTACAAATCATAAAATTTAATTACAAATCAATTAAAGATCCCAAATAAAGATATGTGAAAAAATATTTTAATTATGGAAAGTCATATTATCCACAGTAAAGCCACGCCTAAAGGGATTAAGTTTAAATCAAATCATTTGAATTATGGTTTGATTAAGATAATTGATTTCATAAATTCTATATTATATACACGATTAATTGATAAAAAAGAAAATTTTATGGAAAGTTACAAAGGTCTTTGAAAGCTACGATTATATATGATCACTGACCTCGTTATGCCCCTACTTGGAGGGTCCTCTGACAATTATCTCATAAATATTTTGTTCATTTTTAGAAGACTCTTCTAATCCTTTGTGCAGGAAGAAGAATCACACTGCTTGGCGAGACTAGAATAGCATAAAGATCTGACTCCAACTCCTGATCTGTTGGACATCATGTTGTTCTGGCTGAAGGAATTATGCGTCCTCAAACTAGTTGAAACTAAGGGGGACCAATCCTACTTTCATTGGTTACAATTCCAATTCGGTATGTCACTATTATTTTGCCACAATGGGGGATGACACTAAAGATTGTATTACCCTCCGATTCATGATTCAACTCCTTGATAACAGAGTTATCATATTCACTATTGCCCCATCTCCTGTACCAAATGTGCAAATAAGTCCTCTACCTAAACATGTTAAACTTATTGAATCATATTCCTTAAAAGAAGAGGATCTTTCGAAAAATGTGGAAGATCCTTCTAGAGGAACTATCAAAAGTTTTTCTTCAGAAGAAAATATGTTGGAAGATGAGTAGGATTCCTTGGATGGGTTAGTTAAAGATTTTTGGGAAAAAAAACAAGATCCCTTTGAAAGCAAACAAAGATCCTTCACAGGGAAGAGTTGAGAACCCTCTAACAAGAGGCATAGCCAGGTCAACGGTGATGCATAATCGCTACTTTCATTGACTCAGGAAAACACATAGGGCCATTTTGACTCTATCATCCCACCTCAAGGGTTGAAGATTTGTTGACTAGAGTTCATATTGTCCGAAATGAATATATTCAAAAGTTGCATAACTAACAAAGGCAAATACTTCCTAGTTCCTCAAGGCAGGAGCAAGCATAGCCCAATAGGCACCCTTCCCCGGACAAGCATATCACCTATCCTTGGGAGAACATCCTCTCCCACCACTCAAGGGGACTTCAATATAGGTTTTCCTGTACATGTCCACACTCTCATCGAGCCTACCTCATCCAAGGGTAGAAGGTTCAAGTAGTCAGGTTCCCTCTAACTTCGAGCCTTGTCTTAAAGGCATTGTTCTGTTCCCGTTCCTCGAGTAGCTCATCTATTATTGCCGCATTCTAAGCCATTGAATTTGATTGAGGAATCTCCATTAGTGGATTTTGAGCGTTAAACGATGGAGAAGATACTTCAAAGTTGAAGATTGGAGGTGCTGGATAAGCAGGATCAACATTGGGGACAAATGAAGTTGGCCCTATTCTTGCTGATGAAGCTTGTGTGTGGGAAGTTGGCCTAAACGTTCCTGATGTATAAGTAGTCTGCCCAAATGCTGCCTGATGGTTGTACATCGATATGTATAGGTGTCTCATGTTAGGAATGCATATACTCTAATAATGTTTGGAGGCCTGTAGGGATTGAATGTCGGCATGGTAGTTGATCCTTTCCCAAGAGAAGGATGGATATATGTGTTGAACACTGGCAATACATTAGTGGGCATCAAAGATCCCGACATGAAGGGAAGTAGGTGGGCGTTATGCGGCAACGTTGCCATGGGAATTGCAATTGGTGAGGCATTATTGGGAGCTATAACTGGGGCATCTGAAGAGGCTAGTTGTCTTTGTAGAAGTTGAGCCATCATTGGCTTCAACAAATCAAGAACAATGTGAGCGTGTCCACCATATGGGATAGGGATTCATCAACTATCGTTGAGACTGGATCCGGTCTACACCAACTAGACTTGAATCCGCTAAGACTGGAGCCAGTCTGCATCCACGAGACTCAGTTTGCGTCGACTAGAGGCAATAAATGAAGCGAGCGAAGAAGAAAGGGTCCATTGGGTTCAAGTTGAATGAAGTGATGGATAGTCTAGTCGAATGCGATGGTTGGCGGACGATAGAAGCAAGTGATGCAATGAATCCAACAGTTTATTAGTGGTTATTTGTCATTTATTTATATATATTGTAGTTTGGATTGTAATAAGACAACGGACAATCACTTCAGACCCAAATAGGCATTTGGTTTTCTTCGAGGCATTGTAATTAGATTGAAAAAATAGCAGTAAGTGTTCTTGTGTTCCTTCATTTTGTTACATTCTATTGTTTTTATGACAACCACAATTTCTTTTCATTTCCTGTTTATATCGCTCATGTTGGTTTCCTTTTATGCAAACATGTTTTGTTGACTAGAGTGGGAGACAATGATGTTGTTGTGAAATTACGCGTTGTCCAAACGGCACACATGCAATTTTGTGTTTGCCAGACGAAAATGCCCCCCTTTGAGGGCACCAGTCCAAACTCAGCTAGGGATCGTCCCCTGGACGTGTATCTAGGGCTTAAGGAGCGTTTTCATGAACTTCAGAAAGAAGTTTGTGTTTTAATAGTAAAACTAGAATCATTGTCCCGGGAGAAAGAATGGTCTCTTACGAGTCAGGCTAGAAGAGCATCAATTGTTAAAAGAAAGCGCAAGGTTGGCTTCCACAAAACTGACCTTGATGGTTCCCCTCCCCCTGTCGATAACGCCACTGGTGCCTTCAAGAACTCAAACCTTGGTCCCAGTCGATCAAGGTTAGCTCCTCCTATACGAGGTGCAAATATTAATCCTATTTTGTGGAACCCCTTTTCATTACACAAAATGTGTCGACCTGGAGGAAGAGAATGAAGAGTCATATCAATCACGGACCTATTCAAGGCTAGCGTTGGATGATGGGACGATAAGTAGGTCTCTAGTTGATCGGCCTATTTGGCAGACTAGTTGTCGACGAGGATCTTCTTAGAGAAAAGAAACAGTTATGTAACTTTTGTCGGTAATTAGAAAAATCGCATCCGGTGCATGTTCTCATCATGGTGCATGTTCTAATTAATACTTGACAATTAACTCTTAAGAATGATCCAAAGATACATAACGCTCCAAAAATTCAGTTGACAGAAACATCTTGCCATTAGAAAAAACCGACTGTGAAGAGGCCCGTGAGTACTTAATTCGTCAACTAGAACCGATCTATTTTGAAGAAATCTCCTTGAAAGATAGTGGATGTCGACCACACAAGTTAGTTTATTCCGTGAGCGGGTAAATATTTACACAAGGTAATTTTTGGCCGTCAATTGTGTTTAACATGAGATAATCATCGAATAAAATAGAAGTCAGTTGACTAAATTATATCTGCTGAGACTGGAGCTAGTTTTTGTCAACATGACTCAATCGGTTAAGACTAGAGTTGGTCCACTGATACAGGAGTTAGTCTACGCCGACTAAACTTAGTTTGCTGAGACTAGACTCAGTCTACGTCATTTGGAGACAGTCAATTTAGAACGGGCGAAGTAGGAGGGGGTCAATTGGCTTCAAGTTGAACGAAGTCAAGGATGGTCTAGTCGAATGCAATATTTAGCTGTCTTCGAAGCGTTGTAATCAATTTGAATAAATGACAGCAAGTGTTCTTATGTTCTTTCATCTTGTTACATTCTATTGATTCTACGGCGGTCACGATTGTTTTTCATTTCCTGTTTATATCGTGTGTGTGGGTTCCTTTTTAGGCCAACAGATTGAAAATTGGAAATGGAACAAGATGTCCTAAAGACAAGCACAAATGTTGGCTCTAGGGGACTTCTGGGAAGCTTGAGATAATGTAATTTGGGATGTTCGCTGGAATAATTGTTTCACGGACAATGGCTAATCAGTCAGTTCCAATAGATGAGCCTGAGTGAACCGCGACCGGCCAGAATAAGCAAGAGGTCGGTAGTGGCAAAATCAGGAGAGAAGGGAGGGGGAGGATAAAATAATAAAAGCGAACTCACTGATTGAATGAAGAGATCAAGTAACCTAATCAGACTTTCACATTTATTTTAAGTAAAAGGAAGCGGCTAAAGACCAGCTCACGAGTCATTCCATGAACTTTACTAAAAAAATGTTTTCTTTTAGTAAACAAGATTTAAATAGTAACGATTTTTAGTACATGGCCCCGAACAGTTTAGTAATGAGCCGATGAGCTTAGTAAACTACTATACAGGTACACGGACTTATACTAAATTATCGTCGTAGTCCTGTAAAATGTACTAAACTTTTTATTTATAATTATTAAATGATGATTTGCACTAAATTCGCTCTTAATGGGCCCGTAAAGTGTTAGTACATTAACCTAAGCCCATGATCATTTATTTAGTAAATTTTACTAAGTTAATCACCTCATTTTAGTAATTTACTAAACAATGTCGGGTTTTAATAACGGGTCGATGGGCTTAGTAAATTATTAGATGCAAGAATAGTAATATGTTTAGTACATTGTACTAAATTGTAATAGTGGAAATTTAGTGATTTACTATATGTTATTAAACATTTTATTAATTTACAATACGATGTATTATACGTCACTAAAAATTTTTAATAATTTACCTATCAATTCAAGTAGGCATATCAATTCAAGTAGGCATTGTAAAATTGTACAGGATTTAACCAAGCCCATGGTATTACTAATATTTTTAGTAAAAATGTATTATGTATTTTTAATAAATTACTAATTTGTACCGTGCGCCCGGAACCTAACTCCGAACCTAAATAGGGTGTTGAATTACGGTTTTCCCCTTCAGTCTTGGACTGTAATTACAATTCTTGGGCTAAAATGTAAATGCAGTCCAACATTGAAGGACAGAATGGTAATTGCACACCTCATTAAGGTTCGGAATTAGGCTCCGGACTGTACAAATTAGTAATTTACTAAAAAAAACTTAGTAAATTTTTACTAAAAAATTAGTAATATTACCATGGGCATGGTAAAAGCCTGTAATTTTACTACGCCCAGTGGAATTGATAGGTAAATTACTAAAAGTTTTTAATAACGTATAGTAAATTACTTAGTTCTCATCACTACAGTTTAGTACAATGTACTAAGTCCATTACTATTCATTGCCTATAATAATTTACTAAACTCAGCGGCTCGTTATTAAGACTCGACATGTTTAGTAAATTACTAAGATGAGCTTATTAACATAGTAAAATTTACTAAATAAATGATCATGGGCTTAGTAAAATGTACTAATACTATACGGTCCCATTAAGGGCGAATAGTAATTTATTAACTTTTACTGTTCAAGCCCACGGTGACAATTTAGTAATAGGCTGCACACCGATGATAAAGCCCGTACCAAATTATTCGGGACATGTACTAAAATCGTTACTGCTCGATAATGTTTTACTATAAAAAAGTGTTTCTTCACTAAATTACTAGTGCGCTGGTCTTTAGCGGCTTGCTAAGTAAAAGGGATCGAAATTACTTGAGGGGTTGCGTTTGAAACAGTACGATAGAAAATGAAACAAGACCGGCGCCGATGAAATTTCTACTGAATTTTGGTCCCAAATGTCAACATCATCAATTCCTTTGAACTTACCTTTGAATTTCAAGCCAATTGCTGGAGAGGGGTTCATTCCCCGAGCCTTTGACCTAAACTTCTTCTTTTACGAAAGTTTGGTTGCATTCAAAAGTTTTACTAAAATTTCCCAAGTTTTTTTTTTTTTTTACCTTTTTATAAATTCTAAATAATCCCACTTTCAGGAATATTTAAATGCTTCAAGGAACATCTTGCTCTCTAATGTTTTACATCTATTTTTCTATGTCAAAACTTAAAAAATTTGTGTTATCGTGTTTGAAATTCTGCAAGAATGAGTTTATTTTATTCAAAAATTTTCATAACTCTGTTTTGAACAGGACACGTTTCCTTGAAGCTTCTTGGATCACAACACCATCCTGGAAATGTTCAGGAAATTGATCCCACTCTTCCTCTGACAGTATAAAGAAGATTATTTATTTATGGCCGAGTGACGACCCAATGGATGACCTAAAGGGAATAAAATTGAAAAACAAACAGAGTGGTGACCTCACTCACCCAAACAACATTCTTCTCCTCCTCCTCCTGTTAACGCCACGCCCATCTTTTGGACATAACAAAAATGGTCTTGGAATTCAGTCACCTCCTGCTGCTGTCCCCACATACTCTGATTCCCTTCCTCCTCCCTCAAATCTCCTTCGCTAATAAATTATACTCCCTATTTCCTTTTCCTTATGATGAATTCTTTGACAGCATATTCCAATCAAAGAGTCCCGATTTCTCTATCCCTTATATAAACAACGCTTCTTCCCCTCCTTCCATTTGTGCCAAAGGAAAACAGAAGCGCAACTAAACCTGCTTCCTTTCATTACCAGGCACGCCTTCCCTTCAAAAGAATGGCCATGGCCAAAGGCATCTGGAAGGTCCTCAAGGTCATCCTCATGGTTATCTGGAAGAAGCTCAAGATCGAGCACCGGAAGCTGCTACTTCCGATCTTTGAGACCGTCAAACAGGGGAAGCTCGAGAGTAGTGCTGGAAAGGTCTTTCACATCGATTTCAATCTTCACAGCTACGAGTTCTCGTGTAAGAACAGCCCCAACCCGATGGTCAGGTTCGAGATGGCTAAGAACAGGCGCCCCTACATCCCCTCCTGCATCAGCCTCCCCACCGTCATTGAAGACTACATGGATAGCGAGTACTACACAGGGAAGAACGGGGATATGGTCGTTCCAGTCAAGGGGACCCCACTTTTTATTTCCATAAACAGCCCAAGCTACCCCTTGAACCCTGTTGAATGAGCTTCTCGAATCGCTCCCCTGACGGCGAGGTGGACCGGAAGGCAGAGGAGTTCATAAGGTTGTTCCGCAGTCAGTTCCTGAAATTTCGGTGAACTGATCGGGGAGGCGCCGTGGATTCAATCATCTTCCAGAACGACACCGTCCCTGCAGTTGAGGGTGAATGTGTGTGCATTATGAAGCTCTCTCTCTAATTTGTGCATGCTTAAGCCCAGTAAATTTTATGTCAGTGGGTTTTTAGCCGAATTAGAAGGGAAGTCTTTTATTGCTTTGTGCAGCAATAAGTGGCAGTTTGTAAGAAATTTGGGGTTGCACTTTTCGGGGTAAACTTTTCATGGTACAAATATGTACTTCACTTTTGATCTATATAAAATCAAGGCCTAATTAGCAAATTATATCTTGTACTATACCCCATTTTTCCGATCTATCTCGTCGTTTGAAATGTATCGTACAGTAACTCCAACTTAAGACGTTACTTCGATGTTATCCTCCGTTAGGTCCCATCTTGACGGAGTCCGACGTGTCGCACACGTGGCTCTAACAGCGTTAAAAATCACCGTTAGCCGAACGATAGGATAGATCGAAAAAAATGCAAAAAGTACAGGATAGAATTGCTAATTAAGCCAAAATATAAAAGATTCACAGAGTTCAAAATTAACTCGAACCCCTAAACCTTTTAAGGAAAGAATGAAATAAACCCCTGACTGTTAATTTCGCCATTGGAAATGTATATGCGGCGATAGTTTTCATGGGCAGTACCATTGAAATTGATCTTCTTAGCAAGGGAGCTGAGAAAATCCTTCATAAGGACACATCCGAAAGTAGGGCCGTTAGCCACGACCACCCTGTCTGGATGGACAATAATCACCTTCTCCTTCTTAAGGAGAAAGCAGTGCGGACTGCTCCCCAGTAGGTCCCAATGAATTGAAGGTGTTGTTCACAGACGAGTTCTTTGGCAGAAGGCATTATTGCCACAGGGTAACTACTAGCGTCAACCAATTCCATGAATGCCTCGCAGGCCTTAGCAACACGGAGCGTGGGCCCGCCGACAAGAACCGACTTAACGTCGGAGGGTAACGTCGAAGTAACGTCTTAAGTTGGGGTTACTGTACGACACGTTTCAAACGACGAGATAGATCGGAAAAATGGGGTATAGTACAGGATATATTTGCTAATTTGGCCGTTATATTTTAACAGCGTCAGAGCCACGTATGTGACACGTCGGACTCCGTCAAGATGGGACCTAACTGAGGATAACGCCGAAGTAACGTCTTAAGTTGGGGTTACTGTACGATACGTTTCAAACGACATGATAGATCGGAAAAATGGGGTATAGTACATGATATAATTACTAATTATGCCTAAAATCAAACCTTGATTTGATTCGGGAAGTTTTTCTTTTAAGACATTGTGTTCAAAGAAATTAGTAGTGACATTTTCGAAAAATGAAATATAAATTTTTTATGTTGCGCGTTCACTTGAAAGTTCCAAACCTTTCGTACAGCTGACATTTGCTAATAAATCAACTCTAATATTAGATCCGGAGGCAAGCTATAGGGGACCTGCATGGTTAAACTGGTTCTCGAACATCATGGTCCGCTTTTGACCTTAAATTAAGTTGATTTTGGATTTTTATGGCTTTTGTACGTGAACTTACCTATGAAGAAATAATACATTAATTTACTAAAAATATAGACATTTACAACATTTGTTTATCAAACAGTCATAATCCATATTTAGAGATTAAGCTAAACTTTAAAAAAATATCATGTTGAAAATAGGAAACTTAAATATAATTAGATAAATACTTAATAATAATTAGCAATGATATTGGGTCCATAAAGCAAATGCTTTATACGAAGGATGTATAATATTAAATTTTCTTTGTAAATTATATTGGAAAGAATGATACTTATGATCCTTGTTGGGGAGTACAAATTAGCTTTGATAATATATATGATTAAATATATATATTTGTGCATAAGAAACAGATGATCCGAGGAGAATGCAGGTTGTCACGTGGTATGGTTTTTTTAAGAAATTCTACAAGTGCACGGTTTCTCGTTTGAAAAAGAGGTCGCGTTTTATGTCTAGGCAGATAAAGCTCCGGTTCCGATTACGTCAAGAATACTGGATAAGAGGGCTGAAGGGCTATGACATAAAGGTTGATATTGCTTCATCAGCATAATACTCAGATGTTTCCGCTTCCCCAAGGTGATGATTGACTGGACTATGAAATGTGAATCAACTCCGAGGTTCTCGGTGAGCATTAACGGTGTATTGCATGCCTATTTTTCCCGGCCAATGTGGGCTGATGCCAGGCGACCCTCTCTCCCCTTACCTATTTGAGATGTGTGTATGGGAAGCCCAGTCTGGGCTTTCAAGTCGAGAATTTTTACAAGAAGAGGGGCGATGACTTCCAGTGGCTGTGCACCATAACGAGATCAACGCACTTAAGCTTTACAGACGATGGCATACTATTCTGAAGGCCCACTGTGGTGGATTCTGTCAATAGATTCATTCCTTCACAAATTTTCTGCATTGTTGAGCTTATAGCTCAGCAAGGACAAAATATGGAAGTTTTTTCAGTACGATGGAAGACACACCATTGAAAAGGCCATATCGGACAAAATGGATCTCAAGAAAGGAAAACCCTCTCTTTGGGCCTATAACTGTTCCACTTTATTAATGTTTTGAAAGGACCAAGAGCCTATGAGCTCTAACGCTTTGGGTCTCCCAAATCCCATATACAAAAAACTCCTCTTCCGTTCTCTTTTTCTCTTAAATTCTTATGGGTTATAATGACATTTCGATTCTTATTTTTATTCTTGGTTCTTGAGTACTAACGGGAAGACTGAACTTGCGAGTTCTTGGAGAATTGTCGCATTCTAATCTTTATAATATAACAATATTCTTTTATCTTAGTGTTCTTGGATTATGATACAAGTAGTTTTTATTATGAGGTTTTTGGAGGCTATTCTTCGGCTTTCTTAGCTTAACCTCATTTATGGTGGTGGCCTAATTTCGTCACCGGTGATTCAATATTCGTTGACACTCATCTATGGTGGTGGCCTAATGTCCAGTGACAACACTCATATTAAAAACAATCCATATTCCGCACAAAATTTACAATATTATAAAGGAATATGGATACTAACAATGATGATTCTATTCAAGACACCAGAGGCAATTGAAACAAAACATCATACATCAAACTATGTTCACCCAATTGCTCGTCTCGTTCCTTCTACTCAACATCCTAAGCTTTTTCTGTACATTTTAAGTTTGAGGTGCTCGATGACAATAACTTCAAGAATGATTGTCTTCTCCCTTATATCATGGAATGATGATTGCATTGGCCAATCCAAAGCTAGACAACCCAATATATTCAAAACAATTGGCAGCATGGACTGAAGCTAATAAAGTCATACTATAATTAGAACCCTCTCAAATGAACTCACTGATGTCTACGTGGCTTATAAGGAAGCTTATGGGATTAGAGAGTCAGTGATTCTCAAAGGATGTAATTTGACCGAAGGTCATAAAAGGAAGATATCATCGATGGGAGATGACAAAGGAAAATGATATTTGATCACAGATCAATGAATATCACGGGCTAGTGGAGGAACTCAAAGAAAAAGTATCATCTTTTTTGAAGTATTTGTTGCAGGTTTATTGATTAAACATATCGGCATCAATGGAATGACTACAAGCAACAATTGAAGCACAAGCAGAAAGAGATGTCTCTCACTGATCTGATTATTCATATCATCATAAAATAGACTAATAAGAAGGAATTACATATGTAAGATTGAGGCACCTCTTGTCAAGGGCAAATCATATTCTAGAAAAGTAAAGAAAAGCATAAAAAATGAACAAAAAGATTGTCTACAGTCTAAAGTCGAGAATTTCACCTTTAAGAAAATGGAAATATTCTTTGTTTGTGCCAAAATTTTAATCTCACAATTTACTACTAAATAGTTTCTAAAATCAAATATGAGCAATACTCAAACAAAATACTTTATGTGATATTCCTGATCAAATTTTCACAACTACTTAGACAAATAAATTTTAATTCAAATTATTTACAAACTTTTCACCTAATCTCTTGAACTTGTATTATCGTTAGAATGTTTATTGTGACCAAGCATTTGTCAAGGAAAAGCTCCGATTAATCCAAAATATGATCAAATCGCTTATAATTAAAGCCTTTAGTCTTTTAGTTATATTATTAAGCACAAACTCATTATAATGTGTTGATCAAACGTCACAAAATTCATTAACTGGTTAATAAAATTATCATGAATATTATCCCAAAGCATGTGCACTTACATTTACGGTAACGCATATAACATAAGTGGATTTCACGTATATCAACAAGTAAGTTCTTTGGCAACCAAACACATGTATCATTACATGAAATTTCCCTAATGGGATGCTCATCAAACCTTCTCGCACAACTCGACATTCGAGTTGAATATCAAAGAAGGAAAATATAGCAAATTACTTGCACCCATAATCTCTACAATATATATTGCAAAAGCATATTCATGGATCTCAACTAGCAAGTCGCTTTGGCAACCAAATGCTCGTATTATCATGTGAAATCTCCTAACTCCAGGATGCTTGCAGAATCTTTTGATATAACTCATAAACAAACAAAATGACGTAATTAGGAAAGTCATGACAACATGTGATCGCACAACTAATAGTTGTTATCACACACAAGCTCATTCAAGACATCTAAAATATTATCATTTTCACACATCGCAAAAGAGACTGTTTAGACGGAGCAATTCGTTAACCAATAAGAAATAAATACAATGGCAGTTAACAACCGTATCACTATCAAATAGAGATCAATGTAGCATCACATACTTCCTTTAGGCAGAGCCTATAACATGCAACTGACCTCCTAAAGCACTAAAAATGCCTTAAATGCAAGAATCAAACACCTTTAAACAAAAAGATTCATATACCAGTACACTCAGGTTTCCAAACATACCCACAACAAGATAAAAAATTTTTACTTGTCACTCTAAGCGAGCCACTTTGACGACAAAACACTCAGAGCGCAACATTAAATTTGTCACTTATTGATAACACGTGCGAATGCAAGAAAAGTTTCATTTGTCAGTCTGGCTGAGCCACTTTGACAGCCAAGAAACTTTGAAGTAATTTACCCAGATGCATGCGCCCGCGAAGCGCCTTGCTTGTTATTGTAATCGATCCACTTGTTCACGTAATTATGCATACAAAATACCTTAAGTATGTTAATCAAATGTATGAACAGCGTTCACTAATACAACTGATCACTTCGTCGGCCAAACATAGCTGATTCGACTTTGTAACACTCATTGAAAATAGTATCCTCTCCCAAGAAAAATATTACAAGTCGATAATCAACATTTACCATTAAAACACCACAAATCACAAAAGCTTGTGTAATGGTTGTGTTTCAAATGAGCGAACCAAGCAAATATGAGATGTCAAATCGATCTATAATTAAAATCAAAATTATACGATCAACCCTATCTAGGTTGGTGGGTTACATATCGAATTATTATTAATATTATCAAAAACAGAAAAAGATAAAACAAGCCCCAACTCAAGAAGGATTCCAATAAACAATTACGTACATGTTTCTGGAATCAACATAGGACTAGGTCACAGCGCATTTTTTCCATGAACTCCACTTGCGACTGTGTCGGGATTCCAACAACCCTTGAGTATTTTTTTTTTTTTTTAAATTTCAAACAAAGAGTGTTTATTCAAATAGTAGTATTTGCATCCGAACCTTATCTTTTGCCCTCGTTTAGTTTTATTAAATAAACACAAACACAATATGAGGCGACGACTATCATTTCATTGTCCTTCGCCCGAATGGTAAGACTTTAACTCGTATCTCTTCTAGTTGAACTTGGCGAGCAATCTATTTTCAACGAGTAAGAATAACACAAAGAAAGATATCAATTTGAATTCTTTTTGTAAGTAGGATAAAACATCCGATCTAACAAGAAAGTGTAGTTGTTTTCAGCATGAATAACATGAATTTCTCATATGTCAACATATTAAATTTAATTGAAATACAAAAAGGTTTCCCATAACCTAAATCGGTTTCGCTTAGAATTTCAATTAAACCCATCCAACAACTCCTATTTAACATGGGACGAAACTAAAGCATTAAAGTTGCTTCCCTAATCAAAATCATTTGCGCGACAACTTCAATATTTGAGATTTCAAATAGAAAACTTGCAATACATACGACGTATCATATTATGAATAGGAGATCACGTACGATTACAAAACTTCGTTAAAATTTTTAATAAAAATTAATCCAAAATAAGATCACCGCAATCAAACTTATAACAAGAAAAGATGCGAAAAAGAAGGTTCATCCACATCTTCAACATGCATCAATAAAAAGACTACTTATTGAATTTATAAAATTTTCGGATGACCGGCGAGATTTGCAAATAACCAAAAAACCTGGCAGTGGTGGGGTTGTCCACTCGTTTTCTAGTACGTACTAATATTAGGAGTGGCGAGCCCCTCCATCAAGGACTTGTATTAACATAAGCCTAACAATATAAGTCGTCTAAACCACATCAATAATAAAACCTGAAATGCGTAAAAGACAAATAAAATGATCACATAGACCTTAACATGCTGTTATGCATAGAGCGAGACACAACTCCTTTTACAAAAACATAAATCACTAATTAATTATTGATTAATAGAAATTTAATAAAACAAAAAAAATAAAATAATAAAACAATGAAATAAAATTATAACACCGGACTTCATCCAACCTTTCCAATTTCCGATGATTTTGTATTATCGCCTAAATTGTTTTATAGATTACCGAGGAAATATGAGGATCCGCTGGCAGTGAAGAGAAGACTGAATAGATTAGCGGAGTGAGTTGTGACAGAACACTTTTCTGCAGTCTTAGGATGAATGACACTGGAAACGACTAAAAACCTTGAGAACAACCATAATTGGCACGTAACAACATAGCGACTAATCCAGTTTAATTAGAGGATAAGGAATTTCTTTAATAAGTCATTTGATGTTTCATTTATATTTATTT
Source organism: Melastoma sanguineum (assembly GCA_029817735.1). Taxonomy (NCBI): domain Eukaryota; kingdom Viridiplantae; phylum Streptophyta; class Magnoliopsida; order Myrtales; family Melastomataceae; genus Melastoma; species Melastoma sanguineum. The sequence goes on from JARUPW010000251.1 coordinate 54,718, forward strand.
ATTTATGGGGAAGAGGAGACCGGCAAACAAAAGGGAACACATATTAATGCAGATGGGGGGTAAGCTGTCTCTTATACACATCTAGATGTGTATAAGAGACAGGAATATGCCTTTCACACCTACCGGAATAATACCATTCCCACGTCTGATTGGAAGAACACGTTAGGAGCCAAATTGAACGCAAAAGAGACGTATCCTTTTTCATTTTTTTAAATAATAAAAATAAAATAAAAGACGAGGCTTTTCTTCCACGTCCACCGCATGTTTATTTATTTATTTGAAATGAAATTTTATTATTATTATTATTGGAAAAGTAACAAACTCTCTTTCACTTTCACATGTGATTAGCCTGCACAACCAGCATAAAAGTTAATTACAACTATTTAGAATTACTTGTATTCTTTCGTGATTTACTATACCTTCAATTCAATAATTAATCAAAAATACTCCTAGCTATTTTATAAATATCATGATTATAAAAGTTAAATTTTAAAAATCTTTTTTTTTTTTTTTGAAACTTTCAATAGAGTCTAGCATGTTTCTCATTTTACATTTCCCAAACTAGGATGTAATTTAGTGAGATTGATTCCCATGCGCCTGTTTAGTCGAACTCGAGTGGACTCACAAGACTTGCGTTAATTTGACTACTTACTTAATCACTATCTGCTCTTGTTATTTTTTATCTACCTCCCTTTTAGAGACCTAAACCAACTTATGTAGTAGAATTATAATCTTCTAATGCATTTAATTATTACTAAAAAATAACCCATGCACAACTGTTTGGGTGTAGATGATATGAAGACTATGACCAAAGTTATTTCCAAAAAAACACAGGCCGTCGGATCTTGTTGGCCTACTACTACTAGTACGAAACGACTTCACACGACTTAGATAAAAATAACAAGTCTTAAAAAATCAAATTCCACAATATTATTATTAACCAAAATTGGACGATGATTCTAGAACACACATGTTTGACTGAGTAACTATTCATCCCCACCCCGACAACCTTTCCTCGTCTATATTATAAAAAGACTCAATCCCACCTGCCCCATCTCTACATCCTCTTAATCTCATAAAAACGCCTCCCTTTCCCTTAAGCTTAGATTCAATCAATGTCAGGGAGGATGAAGCTTCACGGCAGCCCCATTTCCACAGCCACCATGAGGGCCCTCGCCGCCCTCTACGAGAAGGACTTCGACTTCGAGTTCTGCCTCGTCGACATGAAGTCCGGCGCCCACAAGTCCCCCGCCTTCCTCTCCCTCAACGTACCCCCCCTTCCTTCCTCCTTTGATTCCTCCTCTTCCCTCCTCCTCCTCATCTCATTTCATTTTCTTGTTTCCAGCCCTTTGGTCAGGTGCCCGCTTTGGAGGACGGCGACCTTAAGCTCTTCGGTCCGTATTCCCTTTTCCCTTGTTTTATTCTTTCGGCCCTCCTAAACCCTAATCTTTTTTCCTTGTTTGATTGAATCGTTGACCTGTAGAGTCAAGGGCGATCACAGCCCACCTGGCCCACGCCTACGCCGACAAGGGCATCCAGCTGATCCTTCCTGGGAGGGAGATGGCCATCTTGTCTGTTTGGCTTGAGGTCGAGGCTCACCAGTTTGACCCAGTGGTGTCGAAGCTGCTGTGGGAGCTCGTCTACAAGACCATGTTGGGGATTCCTGTCGACCCTGCTGTCGTGGAGGAGAACCAGGCCAAGCTCTCCAAGGTTCTCGAAGTCTACGAGGCCCGCCTCGGGCAGTCCAAGTACCTAGCCGGCGATTGCTACACCCTGGCCGATTTGCACCACCTCCCGGCCATCAGCTACCTCATGGGGACCCACGTGAAGAAGATATTTGATGCCCGCCCTCGTGTCAGCACCTGGGCTTCGGATATCCTGGCCAGGCCTGCCTGGGCTAAGGTTGTGGCGTTGAAGGACCCGCCACCGCAGTGAGTAGTCGGCCATTGTGGACACCGACGATGATGCCCCCCATGTGTTTGAGAAGTGGTGGTGGTGGGTTGGCTTTTCTTGTGGTGTGTGTGCTTTTCGTGATTTAAGCATGTAAGTGAGATCTAGAAAAAAAAAAAAAAAAAGAACTGAGGTCCTTTCGGTTGGACCTGTGGGGGTTGTTCCCTCTTCTGCCGATTGAATAATAAGCGTTTTCCTTTCCAATAACACATGGTTTTAGTCATGCGCAATTATGTGTGTTTTTTTTTTTTTTTTGCCTGGATGTCCCCTGCGGGTGGATTGGTCAAAATAGATTTGGGTTTAGGCAGAGAGAGTAGCAGCAGCTACTTCTCACCTGGGTTATGGACCTTCACCAGATCTGCTAATTAACTGGGCTTTTACATCACTTATCAATTTTGACGTACACTCTTATCCTCTTCTGGAGATTTTTACTGACTTTTGTCCAATGTCGAGTGCAACTCTAGTTGGTGAGGAGCTTTTCTATTGACCCTGATCGACATCCTGAGCAGCTCTAGTTGTTCCATTGGCTACACTTTGCGGAGACCTCGGTAGACGGGTTCTTCCCAAGCTGAAGGAGGAGTGATCGGATTCATTGCAGGAAGTTGCGGAAACCAGAATCGAACCATGTTCGCGCACGAAACGGATCACGTTGGAAATATTTGGCAATGGACTCACAGTAGTTATATTGTGGTCGCCAGTAAGAAGATGCACAAATTTATTGAAATAAAATGCAAGTCTTACAATCTTAACGAATTAAGAAAACAGGGCTTACAGCCATCAGAAATGGAAAAGTGCACGTGGTGACAACGATGTGGAAATCTGTAACGGCGGAGAACTCGTGACGAAGGCCTTGGAAGCTCGCTCTGTCGGTGGTGGTCGCTGGCGGGAAGCTGTGACGAAGGCCCTACGAGCTCACTCCGTTGGTGGTGTCGTTGGCGGGAGTTGACGGCAAAGGCCCTACGAGCTCACTCTGCCGGTGGAAGGGGAGTTGACCTATAAACCGGGTCGAGGTATCTAATTCTTAAAGTTGACGAACAAACTTCAGAGTTTTGGCTGTGTATGGTCGTCCCTGTCTTGAAAAATCCCTCTGCTATTTATAGAGGACTTGTACGCGATTAACGCGTAACAGATAGATCGTTTTGCAGATCGTGTTATAGATCGTGATCCCTATGTCGTGGGAGTGTCTAACAACCCCCTTGATATATGGATCACGTTCCTAGATATTTAAGATCAGTTACGATCTTTAACAAACGTGATTGAAAATGATAAATTTATTTCAACCTCGTCGACTTGACTGATCTGTACGGACTATGATCGACTTGGTCGACTTATCCAGGATTCCGTCGACTTGACCCTACTAGTAGACCTAGCTACTGTTGAGTCATCTTGTTGGCTTTGATCACTTATTCCTTCGTTGTGAGTCGACCTAGTCGACCCGTTCATAAGTCGACCTAGTCGACTTCGTCATAAATCGACCTAGTCGACTTCGTTGTGAGTCGGCCTAGACGACTACATCTTGGGCCGACTCGGAGTGTGACTTGAGGGATTACTGGGTTTCTGTCTCAACCCGACCCAAATTAATTGCCATCTCAACATAAGCCCTTTTATGCTGGGTTGGCTATGCGCACTCAGCAGAAATCATACCCTATATAAAGGAGAGTCATCGTCCTTTTCCCGCACTTTTCTTCCTTGCTCGACACTTCTCCATCTTCCCAAGAAACCAGAAACCCTCGCTTCCCAGAAAACTCTTCGTCTCCCTCCTTAAACTCTTCCGATCCTTAAAAAGTGTCGACTTTTGGGTTCTCGAGTTCCATAATCAGCGTGCGGGCCAACCTCGGGATCCAAGCTCATAGGGGTCTCCAGTCGCGTCAATTACAGGTTCTTTTCCAGGGCGATGAGACGGAATAAATCCTCCCCTCGATCTGTTTCCTCCTGAAAGTCCTCTGCTTCATTCATACGTATTCGTTGGTCGATTACGTGAAGAAGGGGTCGACCGGGAACCAGATTCCGCGGTTCGAAAAGAGCGTTTGTCCTATCTCAGATGCTCAAAAGTCACGTTACGTGGCCCTTGAGCAGTCCGTCGAGCGTCTGTCATGAACGTAGACTCCTAAGGGGTTTCTCTCATATGACGTCTTACTCTTTCCTCGTCTCTCGGGCTAGAAAGACGCCCTATTAGAGTTTGGACATCCATTAGAATACCCTTCATATCAGTCAACTCCTGACGCACATCCCCCAGTTCCTTGTGGAACTCCAGTCTTGAAATAAATTCGGACGGGGTATGTGAATCAAAGGTGGACTGGTTTGTAGCTGCCTGGCCTCCTAGGGCCGGCGCTTGCAACCCATTCCGGAGGAAGTTCTGACTGGTTTTCCCCATTTAAAGGATTCTGAAACTCATGGGCAGTAGTACTTCGAGTATTTCTCGGCATGTCTCCCACTGTGGTCGCCAAACGTGTTCGCGCACGAAACGGATCACGTTGGAAATATTTGGCAATTGACTCACAGTAGTTATATTGTGGTCGCCAGTAAGAAGATGCACAAATTTATTGAAATAAAATGCAAGTCTTACAATCTTAACGAATTAAGAAAACAGGGCTTATAGCCATCAGAAATGAAAAAGTGCACGTGGTGACAACGATGTGGAAATCTGTAACGGCGGAGAACTCGTGACGAAGGCTTGAAGCTCGCTCCGTCGGTGGTGGTCGCTGGCGGGAAGCCGTGACGAAGCGCTACGAGCTCACTCCGTTGGTGGTGTCGTTGGCGGGAGTTGACGGCAAAGGCCTACGACGCACTCTGCCGGTGGAAGGGGAGTTGACCTATAACCGGGTTCGAGGTATCTAATTCTTAAAGTTGACGAACAAACTTCAGAGTTTTGGCTGTGTATGGTCGTCCTTGTCTTGAAAAATCCCTCTGCTATTTATAGAGGACTTGTACGCGATTAACGCGTAACAGATAGATCGTTTTGCAGATCGTGTTATAGATCGTGATACCATGTCGTGGGAGTGTCTAACAACCCCCTTGATATATGGGACCACGTTCCTGGATATTTAAGATCAGTTACGATCTTTAACAAACGTGATTGAAAATGAATAAATTTATTTCAACCTCGTCGACTTGACTGATCTGTACGGACTATGATCGACTTGGTCGACTTATCCAGGATTCCGTCGACTTGACCCTCTCAGTAGACCTAGCTACTGTTGAGTCATCTTGATTGGCTTTGATCACCATATTCCTTCGTTGTGAGTCGACCTAGTCGACCCCGTTCATAAGTCGACCTAGTCGACTTCGTCATAAATCGACCTAGTCGACTCCGTTGTGGTCGGCCTAGACGACTACATCTTGGGCCGACTC